>CANSZD010000743.1:180000-487605 GCA_947648045.1 Beta corolliflora
AATTAGTTGAATTAAAAGTACCTTGGATGTGTGGAAATCACAAACTTTAATCTTAAAAACTCCAATCTTAGACAAAACTCAAGTGTTTTTCTCTCTAATACAAGCCCTAATAATCTTCTCTAAAAACTAGAAATAAAAGCATAAGTTCAAAATAATAACCTCTATTGTTTTTAATAGCCACGAGCATTACAAATTGCTGGCGGAAAAAGGTGGTGTGGGCGCACCAAGGCTACTGATTCTTGTGGCCAAGCTTCGCAGGAATGGTGCGGGCGCACCATGAAATTGGTGCGGGCGTACCAGCGTGGTGCGGGCGCACCATTTCTTCTGCTCTGGTCGGACAGTTCAACTTAAAACGTGCATAACTCTTTCATTTTATATCCAAATTAAGCTTATGACCAGTCGTTGGAAAGCTATTGAAATAAGCTTTCACCTCCAACTGGAATTTCCTTCATCCGATTTGTTGTTTGAAAGTTATATCCATTTGAAGTTCTATGTTCAAGATTCTATTGCGCAGTGTGCTCCTTTGTGCGAGCGAACATGGGGCATGGTGCAAGCGCACCATTTCTCAACGTGTGCTCTATTTTCATTGCTTCCTTTGCCAACTCTACAATGCGTAGCCATCTTAGTAGTTCCACCTATATTAAGAACATGGCAAAACAGTGTGAAAGCAAATGTACTAGAAATTCATTCAAAAATGAATGAAAATCTAGCAAAATGTCACTATGATCAAGAATGATCAAGTGAGTGAAACGGAAGGGGAAAGAGAGAAGAAAAAGGGAATAAAGGGGAGAAAGAGGATCAAAATGAGCTAAAAGGAGTCCATAAAGTGCGTTTGAAACGCACTTATCAAACTCCCCCAAGCTTAGCATTTTACTTGTCCTCAAGTAAACCAAGAATGAGAAAGAAGAAAGATTAGAGAAGAAAAAAAAATGAAAAAGAAAAACTATGCAACAAACTAACCTAAATGCTGTATATGCAAAGCTATAAACATGACATGCAAGCTAAATGAGTTCATAACAAGATTTAGGAGACCAACTAAACACAAGAGGGAAGATGATTAGGAAGCACAAGAGTGACTTAAGGGATCTTATCCACCGATCAACCGAGTCCCCTTGAAAATAGGCTTTCTAAAAGTGATTACTCACTCTTCTCCACTTCCAAGTCCCGAGTTTGACTCCCCCCTAGGGATGCTCAACCATAATAGCTCGCCTCTACCACATTTTAATGACCCTCATCATGAATTGCACAAAATCTCGCCCGCCACCACTGAATTGACCAAGACTAATCTAGAAGTCAAAAGGGACTTTATCAAGGTTGTAACGAGGCTAGGTTAGGGGTGAGGATATCAATATGGGAGTGTGGTGCAAAAAGGGTAAAGCGGAGTACAAACTAGGGGAAGAGCCTTCCCCAAGCTAGTCCTAACACCAACTCGAATCGAAAGCTCACACACAATTTTGATTCTCACTTTGACTTTCACTTTTTAAACATATTTTTTTTTTTCATTTTCTCATCAATTTGCTATCTCTTTCTTTTTTTTCAATAGAAATCCAAATGAAACAATAAGAGCTTTCTTTCTTTCTTTTTATTTCTTTTGCCTTTCCTTTCTCGCAATTTTCTTCAACTTTTGCAATTATACTGCCTATTAAATTACTTTCAACCAAAGACTTAGTATCAAAACAACTCAACTCAACACAAACTAGACATGTACTCCACTTTGGGGAGAGTTTGGCCATGACTTATTATGAAGGTTAAGCAAAAATAGGATAGAAAGGCACAAATGGGTTGAGAAGCGGATAATTATCTTTGGAATAAAAGGCTTTTTTGGCTTGTGAACTCCTAATTCTAGCAAAATGAAACACCCTAAATCATCCTTCTATAGGCTCGGTCTTATGCAATCTTGGGGAGCTAAAATGCAAGTCACAAGTTAGGCGATCAATGGTGAGGGATGTAAATGAGTCTTACGAGGTTCGTGGCCCTCCTTCGGGGTTCACCGCACAAGGGACAAGGCAATCCAATCAACCAACTCGCCTAGTTTTTAAAGAGACTCTACCAAAAGTCACCGATCTCAAAGATCACCTAAAATCACAGCAAGGCTTCCAAAACCATCAAGTCAAATGCAAAGAAGGTATTCCAATCAAGTTATAAACACTCTTAGCAACATATCATGCATGCAACCAAACTAATCTAAATGCATAAAAAGAAAGTAAGAAATGAAAAAGAAAATCTTTTTGATAGTGATTTTTTTTTTTTTTTGGCAAACCTATCATGTAAATACACTAATATGAACCTAATTAACATGCAAATATACTAATATGAACCTAATTACAAAGAGGAGGAAGAAAATTTTGAGATAGAGCGAACACATGCTAACTCCCCCAAGCTGAATACAAACTCCGTCCTCAGAGTTGACAAGCAAAGAGAAAGTAGGGGTGGAGGTAAGGGGTTTGAACTCTACCTTGGGAGGAGGCTTAGAACTCTCCTCTTTATCAGTGGACGTAGTAAGAAAATCAAATGTTTCTTCATGTGCCTCCTCAACGGTAGTGCTATCAGGAAGCATGGAGAACTCATTCACCTCTTCCATGTCCAAGCTCGAGGCATCGGTAATAGAAGCATAGTGCTTGTCCCCGGTGTCTACCACTTTCTCAAAATCTTCCATCTCACCCTCTACTAGATTGACCCGACAAACTTTCTCTACCATGGGTCTTTTAAAAGTCTTTGAGAATTCGAACACAACCCTCTCATTGGCTACCTCGACCGTGATTGTATCATTTTTGCAGTTTATCACGGCACCCAATGTCTTAAGAGCTTCCCTTCCAAGAATGAGAGGAGTCTCCGGATCTTCCTCCATATCCATTACTACAAAATCGCATGGCACAAACACATGTCCAACTTGTATTGGCACATCCTCCAACTCACCATGTGGCACTCTCACAGTTCGATCCGCCAACTGAATAGTCTTCCGCGTAGGATGAAGAGGAAGATTTAGGTGCTTAGCTATGGATAGAGGCATCAAACTCACACTTGCTCCTAAATCGGCCAACGCTCCTTTAGGCTCCAAGTCACCTATCTTCACCGGCAAGGTGAAGCTTCCGGTGTCTCTTTGCTTCTTGGGCATGTCACATTGCACTAGAGCACTTACTTGGTATGGCAAGGTGATGAGCTCATCTTCTAGTTTCCTTTTGTTGGAGAGGATTTCCTTCAAAAACTTAGCATAAGTCGGCATTTGAGACATTGCCTCAAGGAAAGGAATGTTGATTTGAAGGTCTTTTATTACATTGAGGAACTTGGAAAACTTATCACTAAATTTCCTTTCCACCAACCTGTGAGAGTATGGAACCGGTGGCACATAAGTCTTAGTTGGTGAAGGATATGGTAATGAAGCTTTATCACCAACTTGGACTTGTGGCTCTTCTTTTTCCACATTCTCTCCTTTCTCACCCTCCTCAACTTCATATTTCTCAACAACTTCAAATTCTTCTTCCTTCTCTACCTCCTCATTAGGCATCTTGGGACCCTCATAACTAGTTCCCGACCTCAAATGAATGGCTTTGGCTTGGTGGAGATTGGGATTAGGAATAGGTTGGCCCGTAAGTTGATTTGTGGGAGTATAGGGGTTTTTCTCGGCTACTTGGGCAATTTGGGTTTCAAACATTTTGTTATGGGCTTGTAGCTCTTGAAACCTTTGCTCATGGTTTTGGAGAATTTGGTTCATGGATTGGAGTTGTTGGAGAATTTGGAGAGAGGTTGGATCGGGAGATGGAGTGGGTTCGGGATTTTGTTTGGGGAACGGAGGGTTAGAGGGAGGTTTTTGGGTATTGGCTCTTTGATGTGGAGCTTGGTAGACATGAGACCCTTGTGAGGATGAACCACCTTGATTATAATGTGGGTTATACCCTTGCACATACCCTTGGTGTTGACCTTGGTTGTACCCTTGATGAGGTTGATTCCATCCTTGTTGAGGTTGGTTGAAGCCTTGATTATAGTTTTGTTGTGGTTGTTTCCAACCTCGTTGTTGATTGCTTCTATACCCTTGGTTTCCTTGGTAACCATCTCCTCTAGAGTTGATTGCCGCCACATGCTCCGAATTTGTACCTCCACAATAAGATGTATCATGATTAGTACCTCCACAAATATCACAAGAAAAAGAATTTACCTGTGATGGATTAGATGATGCGAGGTTGATCTTGGAGAGCTTCTTTTCAAGTTGATCCATCTTAGCTTGAATTTGATCCATGGGATCTAATTCAAACTTTCCACTCTTCTTAGGTTGAGCACCTCTTCGACGTCCACCCCATGAATAGTTCTTAATTATCTCTTCAATGGTGGACTCAAGTTGATCTTGCGGGATCTTAGAAAGTTGACCTCCCGCTCCAGCATTAAGGTTGGCACGTGATATAGGATCAAGGCCATCATAGAAGAATCGCATGAGTAGATTCTTGGTGAACTCATGGTGAGGGCATGAACGGCTCATCTCCTTGAACCGCTCCCAAGCTTCTGCAAGTGTCTCATCGTTCTCTTGCTCAAATGAGGAGATCTTCCTCCTTATGTCTGCCGTCTTCCACTCCGGGAAGTACTTCTTCAGAAATGCCATTGTGACTTCCTCCCATGTAGTGAGGGAGTTAGCAGGTAAACTCTTGAGCCATGATTTTGCTTTTCCGGTAAGAGAAGACCGGAACAAATGCATCTTGATGTAGTCTGGAGAGACGTCATTAGTGGTTATCATGGCACATATCTCAAGAAACCTGTCAAGATGGTTCAGAGGATCTTCATCCGACCCTCCATGCAGGTGTTCTCGCCTTCACCATTCGAGTGAACTGAGGGTGAATGCTGAAATTTGTAGTAGTGGTGGGGAGTCGAATACCACCTTGAAGAACATAGGAACCTGGATTTCCGAAATCCCTAAAGAGTTGTGGATTTGCTTCACCCATTTCTGACCGAACTTCGCTTGTTGTACTTGAGGCTGGTGAAGATGGTTCAGAACCCAAAGACAAATCTTCCAAATTTTTCCGAAGCTTTCGCAATGTACGGTCAATTTCTGGATCTAGAGGAAAGGTGGGTGAACCGTGAGCTCTTCTTCTCATGTAACAACAACAAAGCTAAGTAGAGGATTAGCAAATAACAACCACAGTCAAAAAGAAAAGAAAAATCAACTAAGCAAAGCTAAACTAAAATAAACTTCAATTAATAGCACAATGTCCCCGGCAACGGCGCCATTTTGATAAGAGGTTTTTAGTGTGTCGTTAAGGCACCAAAAACTGCTTTTCAAACAATATTTATAACTCCTAACAAGCAATACTAAGAACGTAGTAAAGGCAAGTCAATGGTCGATCCACAGGGAAAAAGGGATTAATTAAAGTCTATCAAGTCTAAATTACTTATTTGAAGGGTTTTTGGGGGTTTTAAAATGATTTAGTAACAACTAATGACTAACTACTATCAAAGTACTAGCAAGTAAAATGAGATGAAAATATGAATAAGGAAGACACTAGAGTTAAGGTTACTAGTATGAATAAGAATGGACAATGAATGTTAATGCGATTGTGAAATAACGGAGACGATTATGCAAGGTTTAGTTTTCCTCTAAAATACTCGAGTCCTCGCTCGAATGGTCCTCAAGAATAATCACTTAATCAATTAACTAAATCCTCTCTCGAATGGTCTTTAGTCAATTGATTAAGAGATTCGATAAATTGGGAAAACCCCTAATAAAGGATCCCCTTAATTTCTACCCAATATCTTGGCCTAGAAATTAAGCTGATTCTTGGGGATGATAAAAGAGTTTAAAATTCCATTTAAGAACATTTGAATTCAAAATACCAAAGCATAAATGTGATCAATATCTATTCTAAGGTCTCAAAACACCAAGATCAATGCATAAACTTCTTCAAACATCACAATCACATCAACAAAACATTTAAACCCAAATCCATACTTTCACCCTAACCCTAGATAGGAAACTACTCACTAATCATGGATTCTAAGCAATAAAACATGAAATCTATGACTAATCTAGGGCAAAACATGATTAAGAGATAATTAATCTAATGAAAATAACAACTATAAAACTATAACACTAGAGGAAAAAAGCCTAAGGGCTGCGGTTAAAAGGGGCCCAAGGGCTGCGGTTTTTGACCGCAGCCATTGGACTAGCAGCCCTTGGCATTTAAGAAAACCGCAGCCCTTAGCGCGTTAAGGGCTGCGGTCAAGGCAAAAACCGCAGCCCTTGGTGGGTTAAGGGCTGCGGTTAAGGGCCTAAACCGCAGCCCTTGGTGGGTTAAGGGTCGCGGTTTAGGGCCTTAACCGCAACCCTTAACCCACCAAGGCTTTTTTTTTTTTTGCATTTTCTAGTCATAAATGTTCCCAAACAGTTATATATATATAAAAGCATCATTTTTCATTGCAGATCATGTTTTTTACACAAATATAGATTACATTACATGTGTAGAGAACATACTACAAAAATAAATTACCCCTATTTTCATCCTCACTCCCTACTTCAATAGACTCCAGTTTTGCAGGCCCGAAATTGTAGCTGTCCATCAGGCCCGATATTTGGGAGTTAACAGCCCGTTAAAGTTTGGTCCCCTTGAGTTTGGTGACCCATGGTGGAGTGTACTTCAGGTGCTCCCAGACGATGTCCACATTCTACACACGACACAACATAATCAAAACTCTAAAACAATGATTTCGAGCAACGAATTCAATATGAGAAGCTTAATCACCGAAAATCGCCATAACACAAGCTCAACTAGAAATCAAGACCTAAAATCATCAATCACCAAAATTAGGAAAAATTAAACACAAAAATAAGTTTGGGTGCATTATATATATATATATATATATATATATATATATATATATATATACGTATCAATTTTCGTTGCAAATGATGTTTATACAAATATAGAGAAATTTGAATCGTTTTTGAATCTAGTGTTATGAACTAAACAAAGTCGAGACGTGTGTTTGCAGAGGGCCGTGGGAGGCGGGGGGGTCTCGTGCATGGGGGTGGTGTGCGGGTCGTGTAAGGGATGAGGGGGTACGGCGGGAGGTGGGGGGCTGTGGAGCGGGGGGGTCTGTGCATGGGAGGGGGGTGTAAGTGCGGGGATGTGGGAGAGGGGGTCTATGCATGGGGGTGGTGTGCGGGGGTTATGTAGGGGGTGGGGGGGTACGGCTGTACGGGGCCGTGGAGGAGGGGGGGCTGGGTGTGTGCGGGGATGTGCGGGGGTGTGAGGGATGTGGGAGGGGGTTGTCTATGCATGGGGGTGGTGTGCGGAGCTATGTAGGGGGGGGGGGTACGGCAGAGTAGGTGGGGGCCGTGGAGCGGGGGGGTCCGTGGGGGCCGTGTGGAGCGGGGGGTCTGGCTGGGTGTGTGTGCGGGGGTTGTGCATGGGTGTGAGTGCAGGGGCGTGCGAGGGGGGTGTCTCGTGCATGGAGGTGGTGTGCGGGGGCTATGTAGGGGGGTGGGGGTATGGCAATAGGTAGGGGGCCGTGGAGCGGGGGTCCGTTGGGTGTGTGTGCGGGGGCCGTGCGGGGCTGTGTGTGTGATATCTAATACCTTCTCCACATTTTCTTCGGTTAATGGAAGCACACAAGTTGGGGAAACCACAACTCCTTCAACAAAATAGACAGAGATGTCATACAAAGAGTCATAACTTGTGCCTCTCAACACGAAGATCAAGTGTGCATAGTGCATACTATTTTTAGAACTTGTAATTCTAGAGTGTCAAAAACTAACTTGATTTGAACCCAACCAAAAGTAACTCAAAACATAAAATCCATAAAATAGTTCAAACATGCACTTCGAACCCCGAAAATCGAGATAAACCATTCATATATGCTCTACAATTACATCATGATTTTCATTACATTGTTGTTTAACGTAATAAAAGTTGTAAACTAGTAGAATAGACCCAATCTTTCAAAGACATACCTTGAACAAAACCAGGCATCAGTAAAATGGCATAACAACCAAGAGCGAAAAATCTTAGGATCCATTCGTAGCCTACCCCCGGATAAAAGTAAAGATAAGACTTGGAAAGTCTGCAGAGACAAGTACAAATCATATTTTACATCATTTGCAAACGAGAGAAAGAAGACGCCTTCAATTCCACAATGTCCCACATGCACAATTGATCAGGAAAATAAATTCCTATCTATAACCTCTAATATACATAACCATCGCAAAGCTATGTGCATAATGACAAAGACTAAAGGGCAACAGCAGTGATGGCAGCACTCTCTTTCGGTGTAGAAAAGTGCTTAAGATACGGGGAAGCATGTCTCTCGTTTGTAAACACGGTC
The DNA here is from genome assembly GCA_947648045.1 of Beta corolliflora. Classification (NCBI taxonomy): domain Eukaryota; kingdom Viridiplantae; phylum Streptophyta; class Magnoliopsida; order Caryophyllales; family Amaranthaceae; genus Beta; species Beta corolliflora. The sequence continues at coordinate 188,305 of CANSZD010000743.1, forward strand.
AAAAATAAAAAAATAAAAAAGATTCGCAAGACTTCTTTATGGCCCTCAAGGCGATTCCGGTTTGCCCTTATGGAATATGAAAGCCGGCAAACAGGGGTTTTTCAAAGGTGTACGTAAGCCCCACCTATTCCAAATCCTATGAAACCTTACAAAGCATTTTAAGTGTAACCTGTTCTATGGGATCTAACTTACCCTTCATCAAAGCCAAGGAATTTGAGAAGATTTCGGTTTCAGCAGAGATAGCAATGACAGGCACAACTCACAAGGTATTCAGTATTAAAAAAAGCTAGCTGCATCTACAATCACATTTCAAAGCATAAGACTACTATCATCGCTAAAAGTATCAAACACACAAGCAAATATCTCATATACATCACCATATGCTAATTGAGACCACGATGCAAACGCGGTCCACCAAATCCAAATTTCTCATCAATCATCACAACATTTCATCAATCCTTTGACAAACCATAGACATAAACAACGACTAAAATCGAAAGTTAAACAAATCATTCAACAAAACGTCAACATTTCATCAACAACCCAAGCTGAAAATGCGACAAACTCGAGCACAATCAAAATCGATGAAAAACCATTCTCTTTAATTCCTGCCATAATTCATACTCCAATTTCTTCTTTTTTAGGGTTTTTCTTCCATTTTGTTGTAGAATTGAGAATATAAGAACCAATGTAGATGGTCTCTAATTGTGAAATTAGGGCTTTGATGGTGGAAGATGACGGGATGCCGACGAATTCACGCGGTGGCGGAATAGCGTAGGCAAGGATGTTGCAAAACATAAAACTACAAAACAAATTAAATAAGAGAGAGAGAATCGGACATCCACCATTAAATTTAATGGCGCTTTGAAGCTTAACGAAGAAGTGCGAACTCTGTGAATCTCCGGCGCGGCTGTACTGTGAGTCAGACCAGGCAAGCTTATGCGAAGAGAGAGAAACTCCGGCGAGCGAAAGGCGGCGAAGGGTGAAGAGAGATGCGAAGAGAGAGAGTCAGAGAGGGATGGGGGTTTGATGAGGTGAGAGGGAAAATCGTGCGACTGGGGAGGGAGAAGGAAAGTTAGGGTTTTGTTTTGGGATGTGTACGCGGGAGAATTTCGTCCAAGTAAATAACTGGGCCTACTAGGGGCTGCGGTTAGCCCAAAAGCCGCAGCCCTTCAATTAAGGGCTGCGGTCAGACCAAAAACAATTAAGGGCTGTGGTTTTTGGGCTAACCGCATCCCTTCACTATTAAGGGCTGCGTTTTGCAATAAACCGCAGCCCTTGCACCGCAGCCCTTGGTTTTTTTCCACTAGTGTAATAAAGTACCTCTAATAAAAAGGAAGAACAAATAATAGCAATGAAAAGAGATAATAAAAACTGAAACTTTGCAATTAGTTGAATTAAAAGTACCATGGATGTGTGGAAATCACAAACTTTAATCTTAAAAACTCCAATCTTAGACAAAACTCAAGTGTTTTTCTCTCTAATACAAGCCCTAATAATCTTCTCTAAAAACTAGAAATAAAAGCATAAGTTCAAAATAATAACCTCTATTGTTTTTAATAGCCACAAGCATTACAAATTTCTGGCGGAAAAAGGTGGTGCGGGCGCACCAATGAAGTGGTGCGGGCGCACCAAGGCTACTGATTCTTGTGGCCAAACTTCGCAGGAATGGTGCGGGCGCACCATGAAATTGGTGCGGGCGCACCAGCGTGGTGCGGGCGCACCAAATCAGGTGCGGGCGCACCATTTGTTCTGCTCTAGTCGGACAGTTCAACTTAAAACGTGCATAACTCTTTCATTTTAGATCCAAATTAAGCTTATGACCAGTCGTTGGAAAGCTATTGAAATAAGCTTTCACCTCCAACTAGAATTTCCTTCATCTGATTTGTTGTTTGAAAGTTATATCCATTTGAAGTTCTATGTTCAAGATTCTATTGCGCAATGTGCTCCTTTGTGCGAGCGAACATGGGGCATGGTGCAAGCGCACCATTTCTCAACGTGTGCTCTATTTTCATTGCTTCCTTTGCCAACTCTACAATGCGTAGCCATCTTAGTAGTTCCACCTATATTAAGAACATGGCAAAACAGTGTGAAAGCAAATGTACTAGAAATTCATTCAAAAATGAATGAAAATCTAGCAAAATGTCACTATGATCAAGAATGATCAAGTGAGTGAAACGGAAGGGGAAAGGGAGAAGAAAAAGGGAATAAAGGGGAGAAAGAGGATCAAAATGAGCTAAAAGGAGTCCATAAAGTGCGTTTGAAACGCACTTATCAATAATCTAAGGTATTTGACTAAGGGAAGAGTTATACAAGAGTATCTTTGAGAAAATATAATTACTTTTGATGATCGTGGATTGAGAAGTGTTTGAGTGAGGATGGCATTTGCTGATGTATCTTTTGTAGATTGTCTAATCTGAATCCCCCTTGAATAATGCTGAGTTGTTCTCCTTTTATAGCTCTTTAGGCGGTTGTAAGTGATTGACCAAAGAGACATGTGCCTCCTACAGTGTAGGACATAGTGGTTGTACCTATGACTTAGTCTTCTTGTTGTTTGTGGACTCCTCCAAGTAATGTATATTGCTTTGACACGTTCTAGGGTAGTAGTAAGTGCTTCCTTGATTATAGGGACGGTTGCAATAACTTCGTATGGTCTATTGTTCCTTCTCGTCGGCTAACTGCATTCGTCGCGTAGGTCAATTTTTGGCTCCTTGATTCTCTCTAACTGTTTTGACCTTGGTTGCCAAGTAATCCTTTATCCCATGTGTCATTTGAATAGTCAACGGAGTGGAAATAAGGATCTCACAAATATAGGAACAACTTCTAACTTTCTTTTGATGTTGGTAACTGCCTCCTAGTATTTAGGGGTTTCTTCTGAGTTGGTTATGATGCTGGGCGTCGACTGCTGGCTTTCGAGCGTCACAACGATACTCACCTTTCGTCGCGACGTCATTTTCTTGTCGTCACGACGTTAATGATCCGTCGTCCGGACGTCACTCGTCGGTCGTCCAGACGCCACTTGCCTGTCGTCCAGACGTCACTCACCCGTCTTCCAGAGTCATTCGTCCGTCATCCGTTGTCCAAACGTCACTCGTCCGTCGTCCAGACATCATTCACCAGTCGTCCACATGTACTCAACTGTCGTCCAGACGGAATCACCTGTCGTCCAAACGGAATCAACTGTCATCCAGACGTCATTCATTTGTCGTCCAGACGGACTTAATTGTCGTCCAGACGAACTTAACTGTCTTCCAGACGTCACTTTTTAGGTGTCATTACGCTACTAATCTATTGTCTGGATGTCGTTCCTCCGACACTATGTCTTGCAGATTTTGACCATAACCCACTTTCCTAGTTCCCTGCATTAAAAAAATAAGCCATCATCTTGTTTCCATGCAGTAGTTGTAGTTCATAAATGAAAGAGGAGCCATGCAGTTTACATCGACAGTCCAAACTATAAGTTGAACAATAACTATTTGCAAGTTTTTAATATGAGAATCCTACAGCAACCACTCTGTGAAGAAAGAAGCCTTACCTTGGTGACTTCGAGAAGTTGTTTGAAAATGCAAACAAGGAGCAACTCGTTTACTATTCTTGGCTGGCAGTCGGTAGATCCTTCAAACTGAAAAATTAGTTGTGCTATTGCACAAAGTTCCTGTAAAATTCTGCTGTCAACTTTTGCCTCTCTTCACCAGTGGAATGACCAATACAATAGCCATACAAGATTAACTGACACAAATAAAAAATGCAAATAATTTAAAAAAATGTATGCATGTCTGTAGACACATAATCGTGTCTCCCCATTTAAGGATTCAATGATGAAACATACCGCGACATTAGTTGGCGCGACCCAATGATGGGTTTTAAATATATACCGCAAGTGCACGGTGTCTGTTGTTAGCAGAAATTGGCAAATACGGGTCGATCCACAGGGAGGGGAGTTCTATAGATTTGTGCTTAATTATTTAACTACTTCAAGAGAGAAATTTGATTGAATAATTAACAACTAAATTAGAATAAGCTAGAACACAAAAAGATGGAAGTTTATCAAATAATTAAAAATCTAGGGCAATCGATCGGTCCACCATGCTTATACCAACTTAATCACTACAATATAGTTCAACAATACTTGGATTAAGGTTCTAATAATTAGAGTATTTCGTTAATCCTACGGTCGGGCCTTAACAACTCTTAGATCAACATATGCCAGTACGGTCGCTCAACATAATCAGACCTACCTATTGTAACAAGCCTCTAATGAGTATGATCTTTCGATTCTAACTCCTATTAGCCAAACATAACCCATGATATTGCGCAATTACATGAATTAAACAAGCATAACAAATCAATAGGAAATTACTCTAATTCAATCCGAATATCGAAGAACTTTAAACCACAATCAAATATGTATAAACATGGCTTCCCTCTCTAAGCCCTAGAAATAGACTACTCACTCATGATAATAATAAACTCAATAAACATAATGTAGATATAAGAATTCATTAAAATAAGCAAAGTAAAGAAGAATACCGAATGATTGAAGAACTATGAAAACGAAATTAATGATCTTTATAATCTTCAAAGTAAAGTGTTAATACCAAAGTAGAGAGACACTGAGTGTTTTAAACCTAAAAACGCGGAAAATAAGATAGTCTAATCGAAAATACTAAAAGCCTATTTATAGTTTTTACAAAATCGGCTAAAAAAGGCAAAAATTAACCCTCCGGGAAAACCGCCCGGTCGGGCGACAGTGATATGAAATTACGACAAAGAAGGAGATTCCGCCCGGTCAACCGGGCAGAGCCGCCCGGTCGGGCGCGTGAACAATTTTGGCGCCTCTTCAATCTCCCGATTGGCCGGGCGAACAAGTCTTGTGTCAGCTGAGTTTTGTGGCTCGCCCGGTCGGGCGGGCGAGAGTGATCTCTCGACCGGGCGAGAGTGATCTCTCGCTCTTTTTCGTGTAATCTCTCCGAATCACTTGTGCAATCTCTCGGATCTTCTATGGGCTATATGTGATCCGTTGGACTTCCGTTCCGCAACTCAAATGAGGGTGCTAAATGCTTAATCTGCACAAAAACATCTAACACAATGAAACAAGTCCAAACATATCAAATCATACAAAAATCGAGCTCCAAAGAGCTCAAATCAACTATCAAAGCTAAGGGAATTGGGCTAAATAATCTATATAAAATAGATACATCAAAATCCCCCTAGCTAACCTTTTGCTTGTCCCTAAGCAAAACCACACAAATGAGTTACAAGATATAATTGTTTCACCCCATAAAAAAATGCAGTTCGAAAGTATTAATAGACTTAAAATCAATCAAGAAGGCATGCATCATCATCAATCAATTATATCAAGCCAACGACCAATCACCGAGAAAAACAATTAAGCAAGGTCCATTGCGCATATCATGCATATGCTAAGATGGTGCTCACAAGTGGGAACACTCTTCTCTCATTTTTGTGGCAGGCAAAAGATGTGCCCGATCACTCTCCATTCCCACCATATGTCCCTTCCCAACTCACTACTCTCGTGTGTTTAGAAGGTAACATAATGACACTCAACCTAATTCAGTCGACTCAGAAATGACACTTACTCTTTTACTTTGATCCATTGACTCACTTTCAATTCAATAATACAACACATAAAGATCAAGAGGACTTTTAAAGGTTGTAATGGGGCTGAGGCTAAAGGTATGGAAAAATTTGGGAATGTGGTGGATAAACCAAGCATGGAGGAGCATAGACTAGCAGAACTAGGCCAACGAGACCTTCATAACTTCACTCACTTATCTCCAAAATATCACAACATTCACTTTCTCAACTCAATCACTATATTCACTTCCTTTGAACTTGTTTTGCTTTTCAAACAACACTTTATTCAAAATTTTCAAACCTTTTGTTCTTTTTCATTCCTCTTTTCTTAATTTTTTTCTTCTTTCTTTTGGATTTGTTGTTGTTGAACATCGTTTCTTTCTTTTTTTCCAAACACGAAGTAATAAGTCGATCATATACCCATAATGAACTAACTCCAACTAGCACACGCCACAAAATACATAACTGAAGACAACCCAATCACTCAACTAATGCTCCCTTAAGCTAGGCTTGGGACAAGAATCAAATAAGGCTAAGGGGCTTGTAATGACGGTTAGTAATCAAAACAGTCAGAAAGGCTTCAACACGGCTAGAGATGGAATAATGTAATCAATTACAACTCTAGAGCTAGAAATTATGAAAAGTAACGCCTCAATCATGTCAATCATGTATGCACATTAAATTTTCAAAGAGTACATGATCAAAATCAAGATCAATGTCATAACCGAGGAACTAATCACACAACGAAGAGGAAGACTGGATGAAAGATAGGCATCCATGGCTCAAGAAAAGTCACAGTCAAACCAACTTAGCTCCACAATCAATGCAAGTGCCACAAGTATCATGCAATCAAGGGTCATGGAAGATTGAAAATCAACTCAAGACTAACAAATACTCACACCAACTATCATAGATTAAGAGTCCAAAAAGTCATTCAAAAATTTTGGGGCACAGGGAAACAATCATGCAACTCATAACTCATGTCAAGCTCGTATTTTTGGTATTTTTTCAGCAATATTTGATATTTTTTTTGAAAGCAGTGAAACTAAACTAAGGAAGGCAATGAAACTAAACTAACTACACTATAAAGCAGTAAAAAGAGAGAGATGTACTTACCGAAATCCTCCCCCCAAGCTGAACTCGGCAATAGCTTCATTGCAGCAAGAGGGAAAGAAAGGACTCACTAGTCATCATCAGACATATCGGCAGTAAAACCGCCACCAGTAGTACCTGCATCACCAAAAGCAGCATGGCCAGAAGTACCATCCCTAGCATGGTCAGTGGGGTCAGGGACCTGTGGTGTGTACCATGAAGGGTGGGTGGCATCATGGGCAACAAGCCCCTGGTGAAAGTAGTCATGGTAGATAGGGTACAGGGCATGGCGCATGTCGGACTCCACGGTGGTCAACCGTGTGTCCAAGGAAGTCAGGTGAGTCTGGATGGTAGCCTGACCAAGCTCAAGGCGGCCCATCTGTGAGGTATAGGACTGCTATCCCTGCTCGAGGCGGGTAAGGACCGCCATCATAGGATCTATAGGTGTGAAGGAGGAGGAGGTTTCCCCAACGGGCTGCCTGTGGTAGGTCCGCAGAGGTCGCCGAGCAATGGGCTCTTGACCCCGCATAGGAAGGAGGTACTACCCCACACCAGGTTCTAGGCGGGTCTGAGCAAGGTCAGGAAGAAGGATAGACTCCTTCTTAGCAATGAACCACCTAAATTTGTTAGCAGAATGCACGGTTATCCATTTAGCATTGGTCATATAATCAATGCCAATCTGAGTGGGACCAGCTACAACATTGCTAATGTTAGGAGTATAACCAAAATGAGCAGCAATAGCAGTAATGAGGCCACCTAAAATAATAGGTTGCCCCCTAACACTACCATCATCAAACAAGGCAGGCAAATTAGCGGCAGTTTGCTTCAGTTGGGACACAAACAGGTAGGGAAGGCACAAAGAGTAATCAAACTCTGGAACCAGATAACTACCCATCAAAAAAATCTCCTGTTTTTGACAGGAGTGGGGCTCAGCACGCCCAAAAAGTGTGAATCCCAAAAATCGCTGTAAGTAGCGAAGGCTGGGAAAATTGAGATGGTCTGCAGACATATGCTGGGTGTTAACATCCTCATCTCCTGTGAATGCGGTCCACAAGGTATTAATTCGAACAGTGGGAGGGGGGCGATGATCATCAGTAATAGGGAGGCCAAAAATAGCAGCTAATTGGCCTAATGTGAGTTCTCGATCCTCATTCATAAGGCGAAAGCGGAGAACTTGATTTTTGTTCCCTACTTCTAGTGAGCTCAAGAATTCAAGTGTAAGATCCCTGTATGTCCAGAAAAACATGCTAAACATTGCCCCCAATCCTAATTTCTCAAACAAAGTCTTAGTTTCACCATATATACCCAAAGCATGCAAAGAATTGGTATCAACAAAACGGGTGGGGATTATATTCCGATATTTCAAGTTTTCAAATCTTTGTTTTTGCTCTAAAGTTTTGAAAATTACCTGTGGGAAGGTTGGATCTGATGAAATTTGATTGCTTGCTTCCCCCCTTTCGCGTTGCCTCCTCTTGTTTTGCCTTGACATGGTGAAAAGTGAAAATTTTTGTGAGGTAGTGAATGGAAGTGGGATGAAGAAGAAAAATGGAGTTTGAGTGAATTTTTGGTGTGAGAATGGTGAAGAAAAGTGATGGGAGGTGAAGAAAATTGAAGGAGAAGATGGAATTTGTGGATGGAGAAAGGTAGTATGGAATTTGGCAATAGAGGTTGTGTGGAGAGAGAGAGAGGTTTGAGAGGATGAATAAGAGTGAAAGAGAAAGAAAGAAGTGAAGTGAGGAAAGAAAAGCCTCGGCGGATATGACAAGGGCAAAAAAAAACGCTGATTCGGGTATCCGCCCGGTATGCAGGTGTGAAGTTCAACAGCCCGGTCGCAGCGCTGGCACAGGTCGACCGGGCGAAATCCAATTCTTCAGCACTCTAAAGGCATTCCGCCCGGTTGACCGGGCAAATAAATCCCCGAAATCGCTTGCGCGCCCGGGCGGGCGGCCTAGCCCGATTGACCGGGCGAAAATCACTTTGTATTTTTTCTGAAATTTTTTCGTGCCCTTCTTGAAATCAGCTGGGCGCCCTGTCCGGCGAACTCGCCCGGTAGGGAAAGTTAAGAGGCCCGGTCGGGCGAAATGGCCCGGTTGACCGGGCGGCTTAATTTCAAACTAGTTTTCCGTCAAATTTTTCCCATGTTGTGATATTGACCCCCTGCACACACTAAGCTCGTCCAAATATCAGTACACTCTCTCTCACCTCTCTAAAAAGATAAGAAAAGTAATCTAAACTAGTAAAGAAAAAGAAAAGTAAATACGGGTTGCCTCCCGCAAAGCGCTGGTTTAGAAAGGTCCCGCACGACTGTAGTACCTCAGATTTCAAAGTGAGGGAGCATCGAAGTAGATAACCTCTACTTAGCCTATGAAAGCGCCCTCTTGGTATAGTTTCAGACGCTGACCATTCACTTTAAACTGCGTCCCCTCGGCATTAGCCACTTCAATGGCTCCATGTGCCTTCACATCAATGACAACAAAAGGTCCATACCACTTTGACTTAAGCTTTCCAGGAAAAGCCTTAGTCTAGAATTGTATAATTGAACCTTGTCATCAACATGAAACTCGCGCTTCTCGATCATCTTGTCATGAAACTTCTTTGTCTGCTCCTTGTAAAGTTTGTGGTTCTCATATGCTTCCAGTCGAAGCTCATCTAACTCATTCAACTGAAGAAGTCTTGCCTCACCTGCAGCCTCTAAATCCAGGTTAATTTCTTTGACTGCCCAAGCGGAGAGATACTCCATTTCAACTGGCAAATGACAAGCTTTGCCATAGACCAACCGATATGGAGTAGTGCCTAGAGGTGTCTTAAAACAGTTCGCAGTGCCCACAAAGTATCATCCAACTTTTGTGACCAATCTTTCCTTGACCTGTTGACTACCTTCTCTAGGATGCGCTTGATCTGACGATTAGAGACTTCAACTTGGCCACTAGTCTGAGGATGATAAGCCAAGCCAACCTTATGAGTAACTCCATATTTCTTCAGTAAAGCTTTGAAGGTTCTCTGATGAAAATGAGACCCCCCATCACTGATCAAGACTCTCGGGACTCCGAAGCGAGGAAAAATAATCTTCTTGAAGAGCTTCATGACCACCTTATAATCATTAGTAGGTGAAGCCACAGCTTCAACCCACTTAGTCACATCATCCATAGATACCAATATATACATGTTCCCACAAGAAGAAGGGAAAGGTCCCATGAAATCAATGCCCCACACATCAAAGGGCTCAATCTCCAAAATTCCCATCTGTGGCATCTCTTGTCTCTTTGAAATATTGCCCGTTCTTTGACACTCATTGCAAGAAAGGCAAAAGGCACGAGCATCTTTGAAAATAGTAGGCCAGTAGAACCGACTCTGGAGAACTCTATAAGCCGTGGTTTGTGAGCCAAGATGCCCACTACAAGGCATACTATGACAGTGTTGTAGGATTCCAGCTATCTCCCAATCAGCAACACACCGTCTGAACAAGCCATCTGAGCACTTCATGTATAGAAGTGGGTCTTCCCAATAGTAATGCTTAGCATCATGATAAAACTTCTTGCGCTGTTGGTAAGTCAAATCTGGAGGATGAGAACCACCAACACAATAGTTAGCAAAATCAGCATACCATGGGGATTAAGTAGACACAGCAAAAAGATGATCATCAGGAAAAGAATCATTTATGGGACCATCAGCACTTGACTCAAATCTCAATCTAGAGAGGTGATCTGCAACTACATTTTCAGCACCCTTCTTGTCGCGGATCTCCAAATCAAACTCTAGTAATAAGAGTATCCATAGAATAAGACGCGGCTTTGCTTCCTTCTTAGCCAATAGATACTTCAATGCAGCATGGTCGGTATGGACAATCACTTTCGAGCCTATGAGGTAGGTCCGAAACTTGTCAAGAGCATAGACAATGGCTAATAACTCCTTCTCTGTAGTAGCATAGTTGACCCGAGCTTCATCCAATGTCTTGCTGGCATAGTGGATAGCATGGAGAACCTTATTCTTCCGTTGGCCAAGAACAACACCAACTGCATAATCACTAACATCACACATGATCTCGAAGGGAAGACTCCAATCTGGAGGTTGTATGATAGGGGAAGTGATCAATGCTTCCTTAATCCTGTCAAAAGACTCCACACAAGCATTAGTAAAATCAAAAGTGGCATCCTTAAGCAACAATTGAGTAAGGGATTTTGCGATTTTAGAAAAATCTTTTATGAATCTGCGATAGAACCCCGCATGACCCAGAAAACTCCTCACTCCCTTGACATTCACAGGAGGAGGAAGTTTCTCAATCACCTCAATTTTTGCCCAGTCAACTTGGATGCCACGTTCAGAAACAAGATGACCAAGTACCACTCCATCATTGACCATGAAGTGACACTTTTCCCAATTTTAGACCAAATTAACATCAGTACAACGCCTAAGTACTCTAGAAAGATTATGCAAACAAACATCAAAGTCAGACCCATAGACACTGAAATCATCCATAAATACCTCCATGATATTCTCAATGAAATTAGAAAAGATGGCCATCATACATCTTTGAAATGTGGCAAGGGCGTTACACAAACCAAATGGCGTTCGGCGGTAAGCAAATGTGCCATAAGGACATGTGAACGTCGTCTTCTCCTGATCTTCTGGGTGAATGGGAATCTGAAAGAAACCTGAATATCCATCCAAATAACAGAAAAAGCCATGTTTTGCTAATCTTTCTAGCATCTGGTCAATAAAAGGGAGGGGGAAGTGATCTTTCAAGGTGACTATGCTTAATCTGCGATAGTCAATACACATTCGCCAACCTGTAACAGTACGAGTAGGAATTAGTTCATCCCTATCATTCTTAACAACAGTAGTTCCCCCCTTTTTAGGAACAACCACTAGTAGAATAAATGCTTATTGTTGCGGTCATTAAGTGGCCTATTGCGGCGGTTTTGGCCGCGCAGCAATAGGTAATTAACCTATTGCTGCGGTTTTTGACCGCAGCAATAGGCCAAGCTATTGCTGCGGTTTCTACCCAAAACCGCAGCAATAGGTTTATTTTTTATTAAAAAAATACAATATATTGCTGCGGTTTTGGCTAGGAACCGCAGCAATATGTTTGACTTATTGCTGTGGTTGTTGACCAAAACCGCAGCAATAGGTCCTGGTATAGGTAAATTTTTTTTTTTTTTTTTTTTTTTTTTGCATTTTGCCATAAAATTTGAAAGCTTAAAAACCGGACAACTAAACTATCCACTATCGACCAAATTCGCCGACGAACTGAAGATGAAATGACAAAATATCAGTACGTGAATCCCAGGAACCCTTATACTATAAAACAATGTGTGCAGAACAATCAAGAATCCATCAAAGGTCCCTATGAAAAGAATAATTAAGGCAATCCTCCATTCAAACACCCAAACAACAAAATGCTGCCAAAAATTAATGCAAAACTCAATACCCAGAAAATCCTTCATTCATTCTACAAAAACATCAAATGCCCAGAAAAATACATTAACAGGAAAAGAAATTCTAGGATTAGAATAAGGCTGTAAAAATTGGAGCAACTTCACATTTCCCCATAATTTCTTGTAACCCAATACCTGCATTAATCAACAAAAACAACACAACCCAAAAACAACCATATCAAAACAAACAACAAATTAAATGATAATTTCATTCTCAACCCAAAAAATACTATAAAAAAAACGAACTCCAATATTATAAAAAAACATAAAAGCGATTGATCTTACCCGGGTATTTCCAATAGTGAAACCAAGATCATCAGTGTAAGCAGTGACAGTAGAATACGCAGACGAACTGACAGTAGATTACATCAAACTGGAGATTTTCCTCAAAAGAAAAATAATATGGACATTGATACCATTGAAACACAAGCAGCAGCGACATATCAACAAAAACAAATCCAGATAAGGCTTATAGAACCAAAAATGAAAATTACTACGAAACAAGCAACTAAATCCTATTGCAAACAACCTCAGATCATTTTCCATAGAGCCAAATATAGATAAACCCTCTCCTTTGAATTTTTTTGCTACTATTCACTCATAGATTAGAAAAGCACAACTGCACAAGTGACAATACTTTTAGTTGCTCCAAATTATATTGAATCAAATAAATATTTGTTACTATATGCAAACATCACCTTTAAATGCTTTTTAGGCACTATTGAGTAACTTGAATGCACAACTGAAAACACAAGTGCAGAAAAGAAAACTCAATTTTTCAACCCAAACGGAGAAGACGAACGGGTCGAGAAGACGAACGGAGTGAGATTCCGCCGATTTCGCCGCCGAGAAACTGAGGCTTTTAATGGACTCGAACGGCTAGCGAAACCCGAGAGCTTACGGACTCGAACGACGCCGGCGACGAGTGAGAGGAGCGAACCAGTGAGAGAGCGAGGATGATGACGACGGCGCCGGAGACGAGGAAGGAACGAGTGAGAGAAGGAAAAGTGAGAGACGAGGAAGGAACGAGTGAGAGAGCGAACCAAAGTGAAAAAAGAAGACTGAGTGAGAGAGAAGAAGAATGAATGAGAGAGGGAGTGGTGACAATGGCGCCCATACTGATTGAAAATAAACCCTATCGCCTCTTTTATTATAAAATGAACCTATTGCTGCTGTTTTGTGTAGAAACCGCAACAATAGATTGAAATTTTACTAAAAAATTAATATTTTAATCTATTGTTGCGGTTTAGGGTAAAACTGCAAAGAATACGTCTAGTCAAATAGTCAAACCGTTGATATTTATTATTGCGGTTTTTTAGAACCGCAAAGAATAGGTTGATTTTTGAATTTTCCTTTTCTTTTGACGTGGTTTATTGCTGCGTATGGGTAAAACCGCAGCAATACTACCGCAGCAATAAGCAATTATTCTACTAGTGAACTTGAACCGGGCTCACCCACTTAGAATCTGAGATGGGGTAGATGATGCCCGCGTCAAGTAGTTTCATTATTTCCTTCTTCACTACCTCTTGCATATTAGGATTCAAACGTCTTTGGGGTTGTATGCAAGGGCGGTGATTTTCTTCCAAGTTTATTCTATGCATACAAAAATCAGGACTAATACCCTTTAGATCATCAATACTATACCCAATTGCCTTTTTGTGCACGCGAAGCACTGTAAGAAGTTGTGAAAGCTGGCCATCTGTGAGTTTAGTAATCGACAATCACAGGGCATTCCTCATTATCATCAAGAAATGCATATTTGAGGTGAGAAGGTAAAGGTTTAAGTTCTAACTTCTTTACCTGTGGCTCGGAAGTAGAGCAAATAGTCTCCATTACCTCACATTCGACTGCCTCATCAGTATCAAGGCCAGCCAGATCAAGAATTTTCTCCAATGGATCATCAGACAGAAATTGGTGATAATCACCTCCAGCAATCTCTTCTAGTACATCAATTTTGCAGCATGTGTGCTCAAGCATAGGAGACTTTAATAGCATTGGTTAGTTTAATAGTAATAGTATCATCACCAACACTTAAAGTCAGAGAGCCAGATTTAACATCAATAACAGCACCGGCAGTACACAAGAAAGGCCTACCCAAAATAATGGGGATCTGACTATCCTCCTCCATATCTAGCTCTACAAAATCTACGGGGAATATAGAATTTCCCAACCCCGACGGAGAACATCCTCTAAAATACCCAAAGGATATTTCACGTAACGATCCGCCATCTCGCAAAGTAATGCGGGTGCACTTTAAAACTCCCAAGTTCGGTTTATTACGTATAGATAAAGGCATAACAGATACACTAGCTCCTTGATCACATAAAGCCTTGTCTATAAACAATGCACCTACATGACAGGGGATGGAAAAACTACCGGGATCCTTTAATTTTGGAGGGATTTTATTTTGCAGAACAACACTACACTCTTTAGTTAGAGCGGCTTTATCTAGACCACCAAAATCCTTTTTCTTAGTAATCATGTGTTTCAAAAATTTGGCATAAACAGGTACTTGAGAAATTAAATCAGTGAAAGGAACTGTTACCTCAAGGTTCTTGACCATGGACATGAACTTACCAAGTTGTTGATCAACCTTGGATTTTTGCATCCTGTGGGGGAAAGGTAGTGGTGGTGTAGGAGAATCAGTAACCTTCTCCTTTTGCTTCTTTGCTTCATCTACTTTCCCATGCTCAATTTCAGCTTTTGAGCAATCTTCACCTTCATTTTCATCCACTACATCATTCTTGTCTGGAGGTGGTGAATCATCAGTAGGCATAGGTGGAGCATCATATTGTGTACCGCTTCGAAGAGCGACATCATTAGCAGTCTCTTTGGAAATTGGTTGTCCCGGGCTCCCGGCAAATGACCTGGTTGCCTCTGTGCATTATTTTCGGCCACCTGAGCAAGTTGAGTCTCCAAATGTTTGGTAGTGTTCTTCAACTCTTTGATGCTCTCTTCATGACTCTTCTGCATAGAAACCATCATTTTCATCAGATCAGACATAGTGGGTTCTTGAGAGCTGGCATTCTGAGAAGCTTGCTGCTGATAGCCTTGGTGTGAAGGCCTATTGAAACCAGGAGGGGGATTCTGAGGAGCCCCTTGGTAATATTGTTGTCTGGCAGCATGTTGTGGTGGGTTTTGATGAGGTGGTTGGTATGCTGTTTGTGGCATAGGTTGAGGGTTCTGAACATTATTGTTTTTGTAGGAAAAGTTAGGATGATCCCTCCAACATGGGTTGAATGTGTTGGAGTATGGGTTATGTGGAGGTCTCTGCTGAAAAGCATTTGCATGCTCCATCTGATTCGGATCGGGTTGATTGTAGGAACAATCATAACCAAAGTGGCCTTGAACACCACACACCTCACAGTAAGAAGAGGTAATAGGAGCCATGGAAGACATCGCATTAATACTCATAGGAGGAGTATTAGACTGTGAAGGTTTAAGTGAATCCATCTTCATGCTCAACTGGGTAACTTGTGCAGACAACAGGGCATATGCATCATCATCCAACTTTTTCTTTGTAATAGTCCTGGAAGAACTATGATCATTTGCTGCTAAGTTAGCCAGGAAACTGTACCCTTCATCCACCTCCTTGTCTAGGAAAACACCCCTTGCAGATGAATCAATTGTACTCTTGATATGGGGTTGTAGACCATTGTAGAATGCTTGGGTGATGAACCACTTGTCAAAATTGTGGTGTGGGCATTCTCTCTGCAGATCCTTGAACCTATTCCATGCTTCCTTCAATGTCTCATCAGGCTCTTGTTGGAAGGTAGCAAGCTTGTGTCGGATTTCTGCAGTCTTAGTAGGAGGGTAGTATTCTTTCAGGAATGCTTCAGAAATAGCACTCCATTCAGTTAATGTGACATCGTTGAGCCATTTTTGAGCTTTGTCTTTCAAAGAGAACTCAAATACCATGACTTTCAACTGATCAGGAGTGACCCCTTGATGCTTAACGGTACAACAGAGTTGTTGAAACCGTTGTAAATGATTTGCAGGGTCTTTAGATGGATGCCCTCTAAACTGGTTCCGCTGGATCATATGAATGAGGGCAGACTTGATCTCAAAATTAGCCGCTTGAATGTCAGGCATAGTAGGACCTGTGGAATGCCACCAGGAGAAGGTACCCGATAAGATTTCAATGACTTAGGAGGCATGATTGGCTCTGAAGGACCTTCTGTGGATTTTCCCTGGTTAGCAGACTGCTTCTTCTTCTTTTGTTGCTTTTTGAGTTGCCTGATGGTTTTCTTAAGATCAGGGTCAGTTGAAACTGGAGTACCTGTTCTTTTAGACCTGAGCATAAAAGAAACAAAGAAAAATATGCAGTGAGATTGCCTCAATTGGAACTTGAAGTTCCAATGAGACAGTAGGAATAGTTTAAATAATTAATCAAAAAGCTATAGAACTAGCCGTTTCCCTAGCAAAGGCGCCAAAAACTTGATGGGTTTTAAATATATACCGCAAGTGCACGGTGTCTGTTGTTAGCAGAAACTGGCAAATACGGGTCGATCCACAAGGAGAGGAGTTCTATAGATTTGTGCTCAATTATTTAACTACTTCAACAGAGAAATTTGATTGAATAATGAACAACTAAACTAGAATAAGCTAGAACACAAAAAGATGGAAGTTTATCAAATAATTATAAACCTAGGGCAATCGATCGGTCCACCATGCTTATACCAATTTAATCACTACAATATAGTTCAACAATACTTGGATCGAGGTTCGAATAATAAGAGTATTTTGTGAATTCTACGGTCGGGACTTAACAACTCTTAGATCAACATATGCCAGTACGGTCGCTCAACATAATCAGACCTACCTATTGTAACAAGCCTCTAATGAGTATGATCATTCAATTCTAACTCCTATTAGCTAAACATAGCCCATGATATTGCGCAATTACATGAATTAAACAAGCATAACAAATCAATAGGAAATTACTCTAATTCAATCCGAATATCGAAGAACTTTAAACCACAATCAAATAGGTATAAACATGGCTTCCCTCTCTAAGCCCTAGAAATAGACTACTCACTCATGATAATAATAAACTCAATAAACGTAATGTAAATATAAGAATTCATTAAAATAAGCAAAGTAAAGAAGAATACCGAATGAATGAAGAACTATGAAAACGAAATTAATGATCTTCATAATCTTCAAAGTAAAGTGTTAATACCAAAGTAGAGAGAGACTAAGTGTTTTAAACCTAAAAACGTAGAAAATAAGATAGTCTAATCGAAAATACTAAAAGCCTATTTATAGTTTTTACAAAACCGGCTAAAAAAGGCAAAAATTAACCTTCCGGGAAAACCGCCCGGTTGGGCGACGGTGATCTGAAATTACGACAAAGAAGGATATACCGCTTGGTCAACCGGGTAGAGCCGCCCGGTTGGGCGCGTGAACAGTTTTGGCGCCTCTTTCGCCCGGTTGGCCGGGCGAACAAGTCTTGTGTCAGCTGAGTTTTGTGGCTCGCCCGGTCGACCGGGCGAGAGTGATCTCTCGCTCTTTTTCGTGTAATCTCTCCGAATCACTTGTGCAATCTCTCGGATCTTCTATGGGCTATATGTGATCCGTTGGACTTCTGTTTTGCAACTCAAATGAGGGTGCTAAACGCTTAATCTGCACAATAACATCTAACACATGGAAACAAGTCGAAACATATCAAATCACACAAAAATCGAGCTCCAAAGAGCTCAAATCAACTATCAAAGCTAACGGAATTGGGCTAAATAATCTATATAAAATAGATACATCACCCAACGGAAGAGCAATCTAAAGAACCATTCTAAAATGTGTTTCGAAATGATATTCTAAAGCCCAATTAATTGTTCATGATGATTAATTGTATTTCAAGCCCATACAATATTTTAAATCCATTTTAAAAGCCCAATCAAATATTTATTATTTTAATAAATATTTTTCATAAATATTTTATTATCTTTGATAAATAAATCAGATTTTTAATCCGTGAAATTCCATCTCCGGAATTTTAGGGATAAAAAAGTATCTTTGAAAGACGCGCAATGGAATATGCTCGAATATTCCAGAATATGCGCCGGACGCGGGGGCTGCGCTCAGCGCACCATGTGCGTCCAGCACATAGGCCAGAACGCGTCAGGCGAGCCAATGAGCGCCTGACACATAGATTTTGTGACCCACACAGAGTCCTGCGTCTGACACAGGTCTTGTGTGAGACGCAACTTTCTTTTCTATCTTTTCAAGCGTTTACACGTGCCTAAACCTGATTGGGCTGGCTGCGTCAGGCACACCAATGTGCGCCTGACGCGTGGCACTGCGCCTGCCACGTAGGCGTGCGCCTGGCGCAGGGCTTGCGTGGAGCGCAAGTTTTGTTCCCTATAAATATCCGGAATTTCCTGAATTACGGACGGCTTTTTCATATTATTATTTCACGAATACAAAAACTTACGAATACCTCTACAATACACTTAGAATACTCAAACACTCAAATACTTTCAATACTTTCAGTCAATTCTTAATCACTGCGTTCTTGGTTCCGCGATTGCTCCGCCTAAAGATCGTTGCGCTCCTCATTCTAAGCCGCATAGGTATAATCCTGTGGATCCTTGAATAATTTTTTTTTATATTGAAGTTACTAACCATTTATTTCATGATGTAGACCTTTAATATAAAACTGCTTTACTGTACATTCTAAACCTCCTTCTTTATTTTTATTTATTATTGTATATTATATGCTTGCTTGATCATTCCGTTCATATTTTATGATTGTCCCTGCATTATTGCTTTTATTACCCACATGTTATTTTTGTTAATCAAGACCTAAATAACTGTTCTAACATTAATCAGATTAATTTGGACATCTTGCTAGGCTCCCTGTAATTTGATTGCATAATAACATATCATTAAAAAATTGTCTTTTTATGTGTTTCCCGAACCAATTTAGACTATATATTTTTAGGGTGTTTAAAACGTTATTTGATTATTCATTGGCATAAAATCTGTTACGATTTAGTAGAGGCCAACTTTGGGCGAATGTGGTTCATTATGACTATATTCGTACCCTCACCCCTGAACTCAATCTTTGGTTCATTTTGACCATCTATGGAGTCAGGACGGGGAAATCTACATTGGATAATTTATCCCTACGGTTTTCCCATATCTAATTAGGTTTATGATTCTTCCTAAAAAGAATTGTTGGCGACTTCTTTCAAAACAATTTTCAATAAAACCTTTACAGTGGGGTTGTCAAATCTAATACGCGCTCATCCCGTGTAGGCGGAATAAAAACACGCCTACTATTTGGCGACTCCACTGGGGAGGATTTTAAAAAATTAATTTTTTTAAATGAGTGGGTGAAACTTGAAAAATACAATTCATTCTTGAAAAATATACAGTTTTTGCATATGCATGGCTATTGTTCAGCCACCATAAGGACAATCTACCTTGCCTCATTAGCACATGTTCTATTTGTGAGGTCACCCCGGGGGGTTTGCGCTTTGTCCTTCCAAAAGCTTCCTGAGCGATAGTGTTGGATCTTAGTCATAAGCAAACCTACCCAACCATGGCATTGTTCTCTTGTTCCTAACTTGAGACTGGAGTGCGTCTTACACGTGGCCACCTCTTTAAGCAGGGGTACGAAGCGTGAGATCAATCTCTTAGTCATGGACTCTTTTTAGCCTTAACCTAAACCTGACCAATAGTTAAATGTAGAACTGGACTTTAGGTTGAGAACTTTTGCATCCATGTTACCTGACATTTATGTGTGATTGCAATTTTTGCCTGCTAATATGCTTTACGCCCGAAATTATTGCAAATCGTGTCTAAAATAAATCGTCGTTTTCGCGCGAACCTTCGTCAATTTATCAATACGCGTGCCGCAGAGCATTGCGTCAAACGCATTAAATTGCGCCATGCGCATAGGCTGTGCGCCGCACACAACAGTTGCGTGGCACGCAACCTATTCGCCCCATGCTTATTGGTCTTTTGACCTTTGTTCGAGTCTAAGATAACAAGTTTGCATCAATATAATATTCAAAAAAAAGGGCCGGTCTTTTCATGCAAGGTCGAGTTTGTCCTAAAAAGTGCATCTAAACTGGCCATAGTAGAGTTAGAGTCATCATGCATGTCTACCTCTTCCCATTTCCTCCCTGCTGTTCAACAAGTCTTTCCTATCATTCTTACCCTACCATATTCAATCAATTTCAAAAAAAAACAAACTTACATCTTTTCAAAATCAATCCTACACCCCTGTCTATTCTACCTTTTTCAAAAAAGCATTTACTAATCATCATAATACCACGATATTTAAAAAAAAAATATATTTTCAAATTAATCCATCATATTTTCCTAACAAAAGATAAAACAAGGGGTTCCTTTCAAAAATGAATTTCGAAAATTCTAAGCCCATTCCAAACACCTTCAATCCAATTCAATCCAATCGACCCAATTCACTTGCATTCATTCTAGGCCCATATGCATTAGAGTCCATTTTGCATTCATGTAGGGTCCATCTAATTCGAGTCCATGCATGCTAGCATGAGAGTCCATCTTAGGCCCATATAAGTCTAGCTCCTGTCAAAATCTAGGCCCATTTGCATCTTTATGTGAACCCTAGTCTATGTCAAGCCTAATCAAAGTCTAATCCAACTCTATTCCAATCCAATGTCAAGCCCATGTGCATTTTCAAGTCTAACGTCAAACCAATATAGGACTAAGTCTAGAATTAGGTCCGCATAAGGCCCAACTCAATTCCAAAGTCAATCCAGTCCAATTCCAAACCCATGTAGGACGAAGTCCAAACCCCTTTGACCTAGCTAAGCTAGTCATCCCTGTAAGACCATAAAGGCACCCCCTTTGACCTAGCTAAGCTAGTCATCCCTGTAAGACCATAACGGCACCCCTTTGACCTAGCTAAGCTAGTTATCCCTGTAAGACCATAAAGGCACCCCTTTGACCTAGCTAAGCTAGTCATCCCTGTAAGACCATAACAGCAACCCTTTGACCTAGCTAAGCTAGTCATCCCTGTAAGACCATAAAGGCACCCCTTTTACTTAGCTAAGCTAGTCATCCTTAAGACCATAACGGCACCCTTTGACTTAGCTAAGCTAGTCATCCTTAAGACCATAACGGTACCCTTTGACTTAGCTAAGCTAGTCACCTGTGAGACCATAAAGGCACCCTCCGAGTTTAGCAAAGCTACTCCTATCTTACATCTATAGCAACTCCAAAATCATCAAGTCTGGCGAAACCAATTCCTTCCCAAGCCTAGTGAAGCTAGCATAGACAGTCCTTTTGAGCATAGTCCAGCCCAATCCAGTCCAGTCCAGTCATTTGCATCTGCATATAGTTAGGCCCATGTCACCATCATAACCATAATCATACCCATTTCTAATCATTTTCCATTCTCATTTCACCTTCCTTTTTTCATCCCCATTTCCACTTTCATTTTCATTTCTCATCTCTCACTTTCATTTTCATTTCTCCATCCCTCATTTCCATTTTCATTTCGAAAGCATCATTTCTAAAAATTTACGAGGTCCATTCGATTTCTGTTCAGGATGGATCGTGAGATTATAACTTGGGAACGCCCGACAGCGAGGATACAAGGTCGACCTACTCCTAGACTTGTCAAACGCATCCTCACATTTTCAGACGAATCCTCTGACTCTTCTGAAGCATCATCTGAAATGGGGGACACTAATGAACATCTCAGTGCCATTATGGCCCAACTTCAACTGATGAACTCACGTCTTGAGGAACAAGATAAAGAGATTAAGGCGCTGAGGGAGAAGCTAACTGAGGAGGACGAGCAAGGCGACACTCCACCACCATTCAAAACCAACACAGATTTAAGGTTTGAAAAACTCGAGCAATTGATCCAGTCAATTCATGTCCTTGAGGGTCAGGCTCATGGCCATGACATTATTGATCCTGAACTAAGGGAAAAGCTCCCTAAAAAGATAACATTGGGTGACCTCCCAAAATTCAAGGAGGTCGAAGACACGGATGATCACTTGAGAGCATTTTTCATCTCTATGGCTCTCAAGGGCATGAGCAAGGACCTGTTTGCTTATGTCTTTCCTTTACCCTTGGATGCACATCCATCCAAGTGGTTCAGATCATTGAACAAAGCTAAACTGAACAATTGGGACTACATCAGAGAAGAGTTCCACAAGCAATACATCTACAATACTAGCTCAGCTTCCCATTGGCCTTCGTGAGTTGGAATTAACTAAGCAGAATTCCAACGAAAACTTTGTCACCTTCCTTAACAGATGGAGGGAAAAGGCTACGCAAATGACTAACAGGCCATCCCAAGAGGATCAAGTCCGATTGGTGATCCGTAACCTGCAGCCCAAGTATGGGGATCATATCAAGTTCCAACCTATAGAGTCTTTCAAGAAGCTCTATAAAGTGGGCCTGCTGATTGAAGAAGAGGTACAGGCTAACAAGAACAAGGGTTCTAACAACAATAACTCTTTCAAGAAGAGTAATAATAACCCTTCTACCTCTAAAAGCAGCGACATCAATGCTCTAACTACTGACAAAAAAGGTTATCAAGGCCCTTAATGGACATTCATTCCTTTAGGCATGTCCCTAGAAGAAGCCTTCACTAGGCTTCATGCAAAGGGAGCACTTCAGGCTCTTGGCCCTACTCCGGACCCTCCTCTTGAGAAGAGATCCAGTAGATGGAATCCTAATTCCTACTGCAAGTACCATCAAGGGAATGGGCATCTGACATCACAATGCTGGACTTTGAAGCATCATCTGCAGGATATGGTTGAAGACGGTAGATTATCAATTTCGCTTGCGGCAAAAGTCAACAATAGCGGCAACCCCTTGGGAAATGCCTAAATAATGTAGAGGGCTTAGTCATTTAGCGCTAGTTTTCTAGGTCGAGTCGGAGAGTCCCTCCCCTAGCTCTTTCATTTCCCTTCCTGTCAAGTCTATGTCATGTGGGTTTTTATTTCTAATGAGCCTTGTTCTATTTATTTCTAATTAATAAAAGAATTTCATTTTCATTGGCCTTCCATCATTTTATTTATGCTTCTAACTCAATGATGAAACTCAAATCACCTAATGAACTTGACTATAATAATAAAAAGATCTGAAATAAAAAAAAAAGAGAAAAATGATGGACATACTTTGGATCAGGAGTTATTCCCTCTTCCTCCTTCACCTTCCATGAGCCATCATCCTTAAACCATCATAAACCAAATAATTCCTTCAACATTAAAGCTCCACAAACATCCTTCAAGCCTTCCAGTACCCTAAACCAAACTTGTGTGCAAGCATCACTACAAAAAAAATCAATGCCAGGCAAAAACAAAATAATAAAAAAATAAAAAAATTCAAAGTGCAAAAAAATGAAAAAAGCAAAAGAAAACGAACAAGGCAAAAAGAAAGAGCCAAAGGCAAAAAGAAATAAAAGTCAAGCTGGGGGGCTTGCACACAAGTTCTACTCCTCATTCAAATCCTTCAATCCATCAAAACCCTTAACTTATAATCCAAATCCATGACCCTTCATTTGCTAAACCAATTCAACCTTCATCTAAGCCTCAAGCTTTAAACCTTTCAACCTTTCATATTCAACCCTGACTCCTTTTCCAAGGTATGTCCAAGCCCGCTAGGTTGAAAACCCGAAAGGGCGGCCTAGGCAAAAGTTAGCGCACAAAAAAAAACTAAAAAAAAAATCAGATCTGGAACTACGAATGGTCTGATTCTGCAAGGATACGTAGGAATCCTCATCTCGAGGTCCGACCGCTTCAACAAAACAAATTAGTCATGGTCTAATGATTTGACTTTCTAGAGTCCAGGAGCATACTCTTTATAGATCCCGACATAGACTCGAGTCTGAACCTAGCCTCGTCAAAGTCTTTTCCTACCTATATGCATGTGAGTCATAAATTTAAACCTTTTATTTTTCAATCCAAGCTCTCCTTGTCCCTGAAGGACTCTCCGATAATTCCATGGTTTCTAGCGATATTTGACTTTACCTATATCAACTTCCCAAAGAAGAATCCCCAGTGAAGTCGCCAAATTGTAGGCGAAATAAAAACACACCTACAAGAATGAATCGCATTTTTCAAGTTTCACCCACTCATTTAAAAAAATTAATTTTTTTAAATCCTTCCCGGTGAAGTCGCCAAATTTTTGGCGTGTTTTTATTTCGCCTACGCGGTGTGAGCGCGTATTAGATTTGACTACCCCACTGTTAAGGTTTTATTAAAAATTGTTTTGTATTGAAAGAAGTCGCCAATAATTCTTTTGAGGAAGAATCATAAACCTAATTGGATATGGGAAAACCGTAGGGACAAATTATCCAATGTAGATTTCCCCGTCCTGACTCCATAGATGGTCAAAGTGAACCAAAGATTGAGTTCGGGGGTGAGGGTACAAATATAGTCATAATGAACGACATTCGCCCAAGGTTGGCCTCTACTAAATATCGATTCATTGTAGAATTTATGCCAAAGAATAATCAAATAACGTTTTTATACACCCCAAAAAAATATTTAGTCTAAGTGAGTTCAGGAAACACATAAAAGACTAATTTTGAGTGACATGTTATTTAGGCAATCGGTTTACAAGGTTCCTAACAGGTTGTCCAAATTAATCTGATTAATATTTGAACATTTATTTAGGTCTTGATTAACAAAAACAACATGTGAGGTGATAAGAGCAATAAACTGGACAATCATATGGCATGCATATAATGATCAGGCAAGTATGATAATAATGTATGAAAAATAAATAAAAAGAAAGAAAGAGGTTTAGAATGTACAGTAGAGCGATTTTATATTAAAGATCTACATCATGAAATAAATGGTTATTAACTTCAATATAAAAATAGAATTTATTCAAGGATCCTCAGGATTATACCTATGCGACTTAGATTGAGGAGGGCAACGATCTTTAGGCGGAGCAATCGTGGAACCAAGAACGCAGTGTGAAAGTATTGATTGATTGAAAGTATTTGAGTGTTTGAAGTATTCGAAGTGTATTTCGGAGTATTCGAGAGAATTTATGTGCTTAAAATAATAATATTGAAAAGCCCTCTGTAATTCATGAAATCACGGGTATTTATAGAAAACGAGGCACGTGCGCCTCACGCACGCCTTGCGCCAGGCGCAGGCCTACGTGGCAGGCGCAGTGCCACGCGTCAGCCTGACGCAGCCACCCCAATCAGAGATAGGCACGTGTAAACGCGTTTTGAAAAGATAAAAAAGAAAGTTGCGTCTCCCACAAGACTTGCGTCTCCCACAAGACTTGCGTCAGACGCAAGACTCTGTGTGAGTCACAACATTTACGTGTCAGGCGCTCATTGGCTCGCCTGACGCGATATGGCCAATGCGCTGGACGCACGTGGCGCACTGAGCACAGCCCCCGCGTCCGGCGCATATTTTGGAATGTTCGAGCATATTCCATTGCGCGTCTTTCAAATATACTTTTTTATCCCTAATATTCCGGAGATGGAATTTTACGGATTAAAAATCTGATTTATTTATCAAAGATAATAAAAATGTTTATGAAAAGTATTTATTAAAATAATAAATATTTGATTAGGCTTTTAAAATGGATTTAAAACATTTTATGGGCTTGAAATACAATTAATCATCATGAACAATTAAATGGGCTTTAGAATATCATTTCGAAACACATTTTAGAATGGTTCTTTAGATTGCTCTTCCGTTGGGTCGCGCCAACTAATGTCGCGGTATGTTTCATCATTGGATCCTTAAATGGGGAGACACGATTATGTGTCTACAATTCTCCTTTTATGCCTTTGAATAATATATTGTTTTGCATCTCTATGTGAACCCTAGTCTATGTCAAGCCTATATGTTAATCTAATCCAAACTTAGGTCCATTTAGGCCCAATTCATATCCTAGTTCTAGTTTGCATCTCCATGTAGGCCCTAGTCAAGTCCAATTCCTTCAGAAGTTCATAATAGCCCAAATTCCTCTAAAGTCCAGCCTGCTTGCTCACCTGTAAGTTCAAGGTCTAAGCATTCCTTAAGTCTATAGGCATTGTTGTGTCTAGCCTGCTTGCTCACCCGTAAGTTCAAGGTCTAGCATTCCCTAAGTCCATAGGCATTTTTTCTGTCTAGCCTGCTTGCTCACTCGTAAGTTCAAGGTCTAGCATTCCTTAAGTCCATATGCAATCTTTGAGTCTAGCCTGCTTAGTTTAATGTAAGTTTCGAAGTCTAGTTGTCTAGCCTGCTTGCTCACCCGTAAGTTCAAAGTCTAGTTGCCTAGCCTGCTTGCCTTAAGTTAAGAGTTTGGTCTCTGTTATTGTCCAGCCTTCCTTAATGTCTAGCCTACTTGCTCACCCCTAAGTTCAAAGTCTAGCATTTCATAAGTCCATAGGCAATTTTCGAGTCTAGCCCGCTTAGTCTAATGTAAGTTCCGAAGTCTAGTTGTCTAGCTTGCTTGCTCACCTGTAAGTTCAAAGTCTAGGTGCCTAGCCTGCTTGCCTTAAGTTAAGAGTCTAGTCTCCCTTATTGTCCAGTCTTCCTTAAAGTCTAGCCTACTTGCTCACCCGTAAGTTCAAAGTCTAGTCTCTCCTATCATCACCAAAACCCAATCCAATCTGCTTGCATAGTCCAGTCCAGTCCATGTATGCATTTGCATATAGTTAGGCCCATGGTTCCATCATGGTCAAGCCCATACGAAGTCCATAACCATACCCATTCCTAATTATTTCTCATTCCCATTTCCATTTCCATTTCCATTTCAAAATCATTTTCCACATTCATTTCCCATTTCTATTCCCATTTCTCATCTCCATTTCTCATTTCGAAAACATTATTTCTTCAAATTTACGAGGTCCATTCGATTTCTGTTCAGGACGGATCGTGAGATTATAACTTAGGAATGTCCAAAAGAGAGGAAACAAGGTCGACCTACTCCCAGACTCGTCAAGCGCATCCTCACTTTTTGAGACGAATCCTCTGACTCTTCTGAAGCATCATCTGCAATGGGGGAAACTAATGAACAACTCAGTGCCATTATGGCTCAACTCACACTGATGAACTCTCGTCTTCAGGAACAAGACAAAGATATTAAGGCACTGAGGGAGAAGCTAACTGAAGAAGACGAGCAAGGCGACACTTCACCACCATTGAAAACCAACACAGAACTGAGGTTCGAAAAACTCGAGCAATTGATCCAGTCAATTCCTGCGCTCGAGAGTCAGGCTCATGGCCATGACATCATTGATCCTGAACTAAGGGAAAAATTCCCTAAAAAGGTAACCTTGAGCGACCTCCCAAAATTCAAGGGGGTCGAATACCCAGATGACCACTTGAGAGCATTTTCCATCTCTATGGCTCTCAAGGGCATGAGCAAGGACCTGTTTGCTTATGTCTTTCCTTTAACCTTGGATGCACATCCATCCAAGTGGTTCAGGTCACTGAACAAAGCCAAGCTGAACGACTGGGACTATATCAGAGAAGAGTTCCACAAATAATACATCTACAATACTCAGCTTTCCATTGGCCTTCGTGAGTTGGAGTTAACTAAAAAAAACTCCAACGAAGACTTTGTCACCTTCCTTAACAGATGGAGGGATAAAGCTGCACAAATGATTAACAAGCCATCTCAGGAGGATCAAGTCCGACTGGTGATCCGTAACCTGTAGCCGAAGTATGGGGATCATATCAAGTTCCAACCCATAAAGTCTTTCACGAAGCTCTATAAGGTAGGCCTGCTGATTGAGGAGGAGATACAAGCCAACAAGAATAAGGCTTCCAACAACAACAACAACTCTTTCAAGAAGAGTAACAATAACCCTTCTAGTTCCAAAAGCAATGAGGTCAATGCCATAGCTACTGAAAAGAGAGGTCATCAAAAGCCTCAAAGAACATTTACACCATTAGGCATGTCCTTAGAAGAAGCCTTCACTAGACTTCATGCAAAGGGAGCACTTGAGCCTATTGGTCCTACTCCAGATCCTGCTCCCGAAAATAGATCCAAGAGGTGGGATCCTAATGCCTACTGCAAGTACCACCAAGGGAATGGACACCCAACATCTGCGTGTTGGACCTTAAAGAATCACCTGCAGGATATGGTTGAAGACGGTAGATTGCCAATTTCGCCCGCAGCAAAAGTCAGCAACAGTGGCAACCCCTTGGTAAGTGCCTAAATAACGCTGGGGATTAGTCATTTAACGCTAGTAGTCTAGGTTGAGTCGGAGAGTCCCTCCCCTAGCTCCTTCATTTCCTTTCTTGTTGAGTCTATGGCATTTAGGTTTTATTTCTAATAAACCTTGTTCTATTTATTTCTGATTAATAAAAGAATTTCATTTTCATCTTCATTGGCCTTCCATCATTTTATTTATGCTTCTAACTCAATGATGAAACTCAAATCACCTAAATGAACTTGACCAATAATAATAAAAGGAGATCTGAAACAAAAAAAAAAGATAAATGAAAATAAAAATGGACATACTTTGGATTAGGAGTTATTTCCCCTCTTCTCTCCATCATCCATAAACCATCATCTCCATGATCATAAACCAAACAATCCCTTCAACATCAAAGCTCCACAAATATCCTTCAAACCTTCCACTACCCTAAACCAATGGATTGTGTGCAAGCCCTACTACATAAAAATCAATGCCATGCAAAAACAAAAAAAAATGAAAATTATCAAAGTGCGAAAAAAAGCAAAAGCAAAACAAAACGCACAAGAAAAGAAAAAAGCCGAAGGCAAAGAAATAAAAGTTAAGCTAGAGGGCTTGAACACAAGTTCTACCCCTCATTCAAATCCCTTCGATTCATCAAACCTTTAATCCATATAATCCAAATTCATAATCCTTACATTAGCCTTTAACCTTTCATCAAAGCCTCAAGCCTTAAACCTTTCAACCTTTCATCAACCATATATAACTCTTTTTTCAAGGTATGTCCAAGCCCGCTAGGTTGAAAACCCGAAAGGGCGGCCTAGGCAAAAGTTAGGGCACAAAAAAATAATAATAATAAAATAAATCAGATCCTGAACTACGAATGGTCTGATTCCGCAAGGATACGTAGGAATCCTCATCTCGAGGTCAGACCGCTTCAATAAAAAAAAATCAATCATGGTCTAATGATTTGACTTTCTAGAATTTAGGAGCATACTCTTTCTAGATCCTGACATAGACTCGAGTCTGCACCTAGCCTCGTGAAAGCATTTTCCTACCTACATTTATTTAAGTCTCAAATTCAAACCTTTTATTTTTCAATCCAAGCTCTCCTTTTCCCTGAAGGACTCTCCGACAATTCCATGGTTTCTGGTGATATTTGACTTTTCCTAATCATCTTCCCAAAGTAGAATCCCCAGTGAAAACTTTCAATGTTCAAGACAGATCAACTACATTTCAACATCAGATCAAATACAATTTCAATCAAGGCTCATAATGCCTAATTCAAGGCAAGCTCACCCAAAGTGGGGGCTTCCTATGTGTGGTGGTTCCTCTAATTCAAATCAAACTCCCGAAGAGTTGTAATCCGCGGACCTCGTTTACGGACCCCAATCATTTAGTAAAAACGATTTTCGAAAATCATTCTATTCAATCCTGCTCATTCTATCATTCTACACATCTTCTAGCCGTGCAAAATCCTGACCTTGCATCGCAGCCTTGCAAAACCCTGACCTTGCATTGTATTTCATACATTCTAGTCTTGCATAACCCTGACCTTGCATGACGTGTCATCCCTTAGCTTTGCATAACCTTAATGCTTGCATTGCGTCTCATGCATCCTTAGGGAGTCTAAGTTTGCATCATAAGCATCATTATGTGCTTTATGTGAGTTGTTTGCACCTGTCTGCTAACATCTTTTTCTGCAGGTAATCAGATTGCTTGTAGTTATTGTCCTGCATACTACTTTGTTTTGCAGAGACCGGCGGTTATTGATCAAATCTAAACTGCAGAGCGTTTAGAATCGTTCTCCGTCCCGACACCGTATACTTTGACTATCGGATTCCTGAACCTCAGTCAAAGTGAAGGTTCTGTAGACACATAATCGTGTCTTCCCATTTAAGCATACTCTTTCTGCAGGTAACATACCGCGACATTAGTTGGAGCGACCCAACGGAAGAGCAATCTAAATAACCATACTAAAATGTGTTTCGAAATGATATCCTAAAGCTCAATTAATTGTTCATGATGATTAATTGTATTTCAAGCCCATAAAATGTTTTAAATCCATTTTAAAACCCAATCAAATATTTATTATTTTAATAGATATTTTTCATAAATATTTTATTATCTTTGATAAATAAATCAGATTTTTAATCCGTAAAATTCCATCTCCGGAATTTTAGGGATAAAAAAGTATCTTTGAAAGACGCGCAATGGAATATGCTCGAATATTCTAGAATATGCGCCGGACGCGGGGGTTGCGCTCAGCGCGCCACGTGCGTCCAACACATAGGCCAGAACGCGTCAGGCGAGCCAATGAGCGCCTGACACATAGATTTTGTGGCTCACACAGAGTCCTGCGTCTGACGCAGGTCTTGTGTGAGACGCAACTTTCTTTTCTATCTTTTCAAAACGTGTTTACACGTGCCTAAACCTGATTGGGCTGGCTGCGTCAGGCACACCAATGTGCGCCTGACGCGTGGCACTGCACCTGCCACGTAGGCGTGCGCCTGGCGCAGGGCTTGCGTGGAGCGCAAGTTTTGTTCCCTATAAATATCCGGAATTTCCTGAATTACGGACGGCTTTTTCATATTATTATTTCACGAATACAAAAACTTACGAATACCTCTACAATACACTTCGAATACTCAAACACTCAAATTCTTTCAATACTTTCAATCAATTCTTAATCACTGCGTTCTTGGTTCCACGATTGCTCCGCCTAAAGATCGTTGCGCTCCTTAATCTAAGCCGCATAGTTATAATCCTGAGGATCCTTGAATAAATTATTTTTATATTGAAGTTACTAACCATTTATTTCATGATGTAGATCTTTAATATAAAATCGCTCTACTGTACATTCTAAACCTCCTTCTTTCTTTTTATTTATTTTTGTATATTATATGCCTGCTTGATCATTCCGTTCATATTATATGATTGTCTCTGCATTATTGCTTTTATCACCCACATGTTATTTTTGTTAATCAAGACCTAAAGAACTGTTCTAACATTAATCAGATTAATTTGGACAACTTGCTAGGTTCCCTGTAATTTGATTGCATAATAACATATCACTAAAAAATAGTCTTTTATGTGTTTCCTGAACCAATTTAGACTAAATATTTTTAGGGTATTTAAAATGTTATTTGATTATTCTTTGGCATAAAATCTGTTACGAATCGACATTTAGTAGAGGCCAACTTTGGGCGAATGTGGTTCATTATGACTATATTCGTACCCTCACCCCCGAACTCAATCTTTGGTACCATCTATGGAGTCAGGTCGGGGAATTCTACATTGGATAATTTGTCCCTACGGTTTTCCCATATCCAATTTGGTTTATGATTCTTCCTAAAAAGAATTGTTGGCGACTTCTTTCAAAACAATTTTCAATAAAACCTTTACAGTGGGGTAGTCAAATCTAATACGCGCTCATCCCGCGTAGGCGAAATAAAAACACGCCTACAATGTCTAAACATGCATCTTTAATCATATTTCTACCTACTGGATTTCTGAACAGATACACATAATTACCTTTGCACATAGTATCAAACTATCAATTTTTGCCTGTGGTCACCGATGGAATCAGCAATACGATAATTCTCAGCATAATCAACGCTCTGCCTCTGTTCACCAATCAAGAAATAAACACAATCGATATAATACTATAAAGCAATAAGGTTTTGCTTAGATGTCATAAGCAAGTTAATTTGCTGACTTGGCAGCCTTTTGTTAAGCAATTCATAAGCTTCTCTATACGTGGTTTAGTGCCATAAATATAATTGCAATAAGATCTTGCTGATTTGAGTAACAATATTAATGGGAAAATCTATTCACTGCCATCTATATCAAGAAGGATTCTCTTATTTCATTTTAAAGCCAATTTTTAATTGGGATATTATCTAAAGTAACCCTGACATATAGGCCTTTTTCCAATATAACACCGACTTTGACAGCCCTGTCTCTGATAACCCTGAACTTGGTTTTTGTCATTAAATTGGACGGAATTAGAGACGGCGTTAAGTACTCTCTAATTTTGTTTGACTTTTGCGAAATTCATCTCTTTCTCTCTCTTGTTCTTCATCTCTTCTCAAGCCCATCATTCTCTTTTTTTTTTCTCAATCAATTCTCCAAATCAAAACTTTAATCCAAAACATAACAAAACAAAACAAAAAGTCACAAAATCAAATTCAAGAAATCACTTAATTACGCCACAAATTCAAGAAATCCAAGAAATCACAAAACAAAATACCACAAAATCAAATTCAAAAAATGAGAAATTAGAGAAGAGAAAAGGCTAAAATCAAGACGTTGCCGCTGCTGCCCCATCGTACACCTGCTGCTCCGAGTGTCTCCTCCTCTGCTTCGTTGCTGCCCCTGACTCCGGCCACAAGACGTTGTCGCTGCTGCCCGGAGCTCGCCTCCCCTTCCATTGCTTCTGTTTTCACGTTGCTGGAATTTCGAAGGTGCCGGTTATGGTGGTAGTGCAGTGGGTGTCGGCTATGGTGGAATAATGGAGGTCGAAGAGAGAATGGAGGTCGTTCCGAAATTTTGTTGGGTTGCTGCCCAGAACACGAGGTCGAAGAGAGAATGGAGTCTGAACCCTTTCTTCTTCTTCTTCTCCGGCGACTCTTCTCCGTGTTCTGCCGCTGCTACTTGAGATAAGATAAGATGAGATTGAAATGAGAAAATTTCTGGGTTTGATGTATTTTGAGGGGAAATTTCTGGGTTTGATAGATGAAGATATGTGACAGAAGATGAAGAACAGGACAAAGGTGTTCAATAACACAATTTTTTTTATTTTTTCTAAGAACACCCATTGGAGGAAATTTGGATTTTGTTATGATTTTGGGTAAATGGGTTTGGGAAAAATTTGGATTTTGTTATGAGTTTGGGAAAAATTGATGAAGAGATGAAGAACAAGAGAGAGAAGAGATGAAGAACAAGAGCGAGAAAGAGATGAATTTAGCAAAAGTCAAACCTAGTTAACGGCGTTACAAATTAAGTCTAGTTTAATGACAAAAACCAAGTTCAGGGTTATCGGAGACAGGGCTGCCAAAGTCAGGGTTATATTGGAAAAAGGCCTATAAGTCAGGGTTATCTGAGATAATATCCCATTTTAATAAGGAATTTTGGCAAGTATCGTGATTTAGAATTTCGGTAAGTAAAGAATAAATTTGTGACTTGAAAATCCTTACTATTATGCATGATTAATCTCTACATATATTGAACATTAGTCACTTTATATTATTATACATCATATATTCATATATATACTATAAGCTAAGTGAATCGACCATAAACCACCCAATAACAAAGTAAGTTTTTTCTAGCCTTCTACCAAAAATGAACCAAATAGAATTGTCGGGAGTGTAGCAAGAAACTAAACACTCAACAATGGACGTTAAACAAAAGTCAGCAAGAGAAAAGAGGAAGTCTATAATGATAGAATAGTGTAACATATATACTTTGCTGTATTAACAAAGGATCACTCACTTTTATTTGTTTAATTATAATGCAACATATTATACATATAAGCAAAATATGTCAAGTTTATAATATGATCATCTTAGTTTGGATGTACAGTTAATAATATATATCAATCTACAGCAATAATTCGAATTTTTTGCTTTATATTTTTGTTAATTTTTGTATTAGTTAGATGTTGATGTATTGTTTCTGTATCTTTTCCAAGTTATTTGGCAAATCACTTGGACTTTGTAATGGACAACTAATATTTCTTAAGTATTTTTGCACGATTTACCTTGATATACTATTAATGAATATGTCAATCAATTTATGATTTCTTGCTACACCTTATTTTTGGAGTAATATATGTGGTTTTATTTTCGGCCTTCAACAATGAAGTTTTAAAAGTTGAGGACCTGAGACTACTTTTTTTTATATATTTGGCAAATCACTGTCGATTTTTTTAATTAGGTAGATGTAATTAAGTAGATGATAATGTATTGTCCCTGTAATATATATATGTTTTCAAAATAACAAAAAATAATATGTAATCACTGGAACTTTTATATGAGTTTAATATGATAATTCATTTTAAAATTTATATGAATTTGAAGATTTAAAAAATATATTAAGAAATTTTAAAAAAAGAAAGTTATTTAAGCCCAGGGCTGGCAATGGTCGACCTGTGTGGGGTTCGGGTTGACCTATTTACCTAAACGGATTGGATCTTCATTCCAACCCAACCTGTTTAGTTAAATGGATTGGGATTCTCAACCCAACCTAACCTGATAATAAATGAATATTAATTAATAAACTTTTAAATTTAGGCAAAACAATGCAAAAGCACAAACCTAACATTAAGTTTGTGTACATATACGTATGTTGATATTTTTTGGGCTTAATTGCCATATAATAAAGTCATATAATAAAATTGGGCTTAATTGTCATATGAAAGATGGCCGTAAAATTTGTTAGGTGATAACTAATATGAGGACATAGAAAACAAATGGAAAAGTTTGTTGTGTACATATATACCTATGTATATATTTTTTGGAAAAATTGACATGGGGTCCCAACTATAGGTCATTGTCTTTTGTAGGTCACAACTATTGATTATTCTTTGCAGGACTTAAGTATGAGTTCTCCTTATTTTAATAGGGCCAACTGGGTAAATTAAAATTACAACAATCCGTAATTAGCTCATATGCAAACGATTATAAGTAAGTTTGGCCCTATTAAAATTACAACAAGCAATATTTAGGTCCTATAGAAAATAATCAATTGATGGGACCTATTAAAGATAATAGCACATAGTTTTGACTCCTTCCCCCGTGTCAATTTTTCCTATTTTTGGGTAAAAGTATAGTTAGAGGGCTAATTTGCTAATCCTCTATATTAAAATCCAAGTAAAGTGACATTTTAAATTTCAAATGGGTTGTCAATCTGACAAATCATAGAGTAAATATAAGAAGAAAGGAAATAGTGGAGATCGACTTTTCAACACTTGATAAGTTATATACTTTTGGTGACTTCCTCTTCTAGGATTCAAAATATTAATTAAATTCATGGCTAAGTGGGCACTGGCCAGTGTGTGAACAAATGTGGTGTAGCGATGTTGCAAGACGGCAATAGAGAGAGAGTCTGTGTGAGTGTGCGGGACTGTCGAAAGCGGGTGTATGGCTGAGCGTCAGTTGTGTGAATTGTGACGATTTATCTTAGTCTTTAAAGGAAGCAGTAGACAAAGCAAAGACTTTTTCAATCAAATCTTTTTAAGATTAATTGGTGGATCACGTGATTTACCATGATATTAACTACATCAGCCACTGAACACATAGGTCATAACCAGTTTGACACTAAATCAGTGGAGCAGCAAGCCACATCACACGCACAGAATAGAGTGAAAAGGCAGAGAAGGAGAAAGAGGATTCTCCATAGGAGCTGTTCGGTTTTGCAGTCCGATCGAAGGTCAAACGTGGTCCGATCGTCGCCAAATTTTGACACAACGTTCCTGTCATCACATGCTCCATATTCAACGGTTGGATTGTCGTTTTGTGCTCCAGATGTTGGTAATCTCTATTTAGCCCTAATCTCTCCATAACTGAGTTTATCCACTTGTTAGTTCAATAAACATTTTTCCCTTGTGTTGAGTTTATCTATTAGAGTTATGGTAAGTATATTATATTAGAGTCCTAGACTAATAAGGAAACGAGTATAGTTTCCTTATGATATTAGGTAAGTATCTTTATTAAGATTCTAGGGTTAGCTTATTGTCCAAGGTCATTGTACTATATAAATAGGGTTGTACCCAGTGGCGGGTCCGGGATTTTGAATGAGGGGTAGCGTAATATTTATTGTGATAGTACCAGTTACAAAAAAATAAAATTGTTGAAGTGCAAATTAAGTGCTTGTTTGGTCCAGCATCTGAAGTAGCTCTTTTTAAAATTTAGTTTTCACATGAACTTGTATTTTATAATCTTGTTTTTAACGTCTAGGGAGAAATAAGTAAATTTCTCCATTTTGTAGAAAGTTCTAAGTTCCATGTTTTTTCAACCAAACAACACACTTTGGCTTCTTCTACTTCCTAGAAAATCTCACTTTTCATGTTTTCTTTAACTAACCAAACAATTAACAACACCAAAATTTAAAAAGTTGCAAAATTATCTTGCTTATAACACAAATATACAAAAAAAAAATCAAAATTCACAACATCACAATTCTTGCCTATAGCTCCACAAATTTGGGTCCTTTTTTTCCTCTCTTCAAATACAAAAATAATAACTATTTTTATTTCCTCAATAAGTAACATATTTTTAATTATGATTTTAAGAAATTATAATCATCTTTAAGGATATGTTAGTCAAGTCCACTTTTTTTTATTAATGGGCAACGTTGGCTTGGCTACAGGGTCTTTTCTGCCCGGCATAAAACAACCGAATCGAATCGAATCAATCGAATCGGGCGGGCAAGTGAAGCGAGCGAATCGACCGGATCAATTAAATTATAACTAATTAATAGTAATGATTATCGTTTACGAATCGAATCAATCGGCAAGCGGGCGGGTGAATTGACCAATCGAATCGAACTAAATCGAAGCGAAAATAAGTTCTGGGGAATGCGCCCAAGCTTATTTCTAGTTGTCTGTCATATTACTTTTAGATAATCTAGAAAATGATAATCTAGCTAGTAAATATTTGCCGTCATTGCAATTATAATTCATTCATCTAATAGGACAATTAGAAGTATATTTTTCCAAGTATACTTCTCATTCCTCTTAATATATTTTCTCTTTCCAAATTACATTTTTGCTTCTCTCTCCTTACTACCATGCTTTAATGAAGCTTTAATGGAGATTTCGTCCATAAATTGACATCTTCAGTACCTCATTTCTTTCTTTCTCTTTGTGCTATCGGCCCAATATGTGAAAAGCTGGTAGGAAAGTTTAATCTTTTATTTCTAGGGGTTTTGCTTGATTTTATTAGAATTGGGCTTAAGATTCAGGCATTTTGTGTCATATTGGAGAAACTCGATCAATTATTCAATTGCGAGAGATTTTGAAGACTGAGGACTGAAGGAGGTAAGGAGGAGATGGAGTCATGCTGAGGAAGAAGAAGCGTTGACTACAGAATTACAGATGTGCAGTACTTCCCCAGTTCTCTTCTTTTTTTTTTTTTGACAAAAGTATTATTTTTTTTAAAAAAAAAAAGGGGTAGCAGATGCTACCCCTTGTTACTTAGTGGCTCCGCCACTGGTCCTCAATGGTGGACTAGTGGTGTCGTCAGATTCAGACCTGACCGATGAATCAACTAATACCGAATCGACTTACACGGTTGGACCTGTGACTCATCCACCTACAACGTAACATTTTCATATCTATGATTACTAGATGTTGGCCTGTGCGTTATCGCGCACGGTCTCCCAAGGTAGCCAAAAACTAATAAGTCAAATTAATGGTGTAATTATTTGACAATATTAATTTCAATTACTTTGTTCATATTGTGTATGGAAACATATTGCTCATGACTTGATGTTATTTGTAGCTAAATATATGCATCATTGTGTAAGTATCGTTAATGCTTGTGAAAATAATCATATAGTTATTTCAAACTTGTGATGTATATTGTAGTTTATTAAAGCATACCGTTATTTTTACTAAATGTTTGACTTTAAATTTTTAATTAAATTTTTAATAATATGATATAAATCTGTTCATAGAAAAAAAAAAAGAGCTTCGAGCCAATAACAACTAAGAGGGTTGGCTCAAGAACAAATTTCATTAAGAGCTCCATTGTAGAATTCAGACCTAACCATTAATCAAGAAGCGATGGGAATGATGGAACTTGTGAATACATAAGATTCAATTCAAAATGAATCCTGATGATTCAGCGGGAAGGATAGCGGAACGAACCAGAGACCAATTCATATATTCTGAAAAATGAGAAGCTAACTCTACAGCTGATATAGATATTGAAAGAGTAAATATTTGCCCGCGAGAATTCCTTTTTTTCTTTTTATTGAATTCGTTTATCTCATACTTCTTTTGTTCATTTATAATCACCACAATTTCCTCTTATGAGAATCTATTTTTAATCACACTACCTACTCACATTTAGTAACATTTTCCTCTCACTTATCTACTTTATTCCCATTAGACCACTTGTCTCTCACATATCTCTACTTTTTCCCTTTTTTCAGTGTGTACGCAAGGGATAATTTTAAAATAGAGGAAGTGTGTCATTGAGTTTCTTCATTTTAACTATACCTAAATATCTTCATACTCCCTTACACTTTGAAAACCCGACGATCAGTGATGCAAAGACACAATCTTGTAAAAAAAAGATTAAATGACGTAGCCTAAAAACTTGTCAAAAGAGAGAATTAACAATAGTATTATCTAGGATTACAACTTACAAGCAAGAGGTGGACAGTTGTTTAAAAAATTAATTTGTCATCTTATGTCAATCTTAGAATTACAAGCAGGACGCTTTGTGAATTGTAATTAAATATGCAAAGGTTGAATGATCTCCCCCTTTAACTAAACTATGCATATCTTTATTTCAAGCAAGGACTCCATACCACGCAAACATTGATCCATTTAATCGTTATCCTCATTTGAATTTTCTTTTTTAAAAGATTCATAAGCCGAACATCAAGAGGAACACTATCATAAGAAACTTGTAATTTGTAAACCCAAAGGAGAGCAACTCTAACGTGAGTAATGTAGCATGAAGAAAAAAGATAGCCTATTGTTATCTCTGCAGTCGCCACTCACCACTACAAGGAAAAGGGGCTTAGGCAACACCCGTTGGCAATGTTTTTTTCAAATTCTTGCCTAAGCCTTATACGGCAAAGGTTTGCAAGCTTTTGTTAGTTTACTTGGAAAATCGTGGCCAAAGAAAAAATAGGAAACAATTTATAAAAAAGAAAAGTTTGAGAAACATGAAAATAATTGTTGCTGAAATTATTTTGGCTGAACGAGCACTAAACTATGAACATATTCAATGATGCACAAAGTAGAAACCCTATGCGATAGCAAGAAAGTAGCAAAGCTTATTCTTGTAACGTAACATTTGCATGAAGCTACACTTACCCCTAGCAACTAAGAACATTAAGATTGTTACAATTCTATGAATTGTATAAGAGAATCAGAGATGAAGAAGATAGTAGTAGAACACAGTGGACTTATTCCATTATTGCTGAAAAATGTAGAGAAAGAAAATTATAACATGTGTTTATTATTGTCTAAAATGAATAATTCTATAGCCGAGCTAAACATAGTATATATTTATACTACTTTATTACATGGGTTGATGATGTGACATTTTGTTGTGAGTAATTTGTAACAGATCTGGACCGTTTATTATTATTGTGCGGACACAAGCATTTAGCTTCCCTCTCTCTCTCTTGTAAACAACAATACCCAATTTTGTTTTACCAAATACTTTCTCTCTCCTGCTATCTATTCTAGATCGTGCTTCTCTCCACTAAGCTCACTTTTTTTGCTCTGTGAAGCTTTTTTGCAGCATTTTTCAACCTCCATTGAAGGAAGACCCCATTGAAGATTAAGTAAGCTATTGTTTTTTTTAGTTTTTAGGTTTAATTGAAGATTAAGTATCTCGAAGATTAGGGATTAGGAAATCAAAATTCGAAGCTAATAAATAATTTAACGTCTTTGAAGCTTGATTAGAAAGTTACATATCACAGTTCATTGGTTTCAAATGAAAGTATCCTGAGATTCATGGGTTCGTAAGGGAGTTTTGATGTTCTAGAGAGAGAAATAGAGGAGCGTATAATGTCAAGATGTGTTACTAATTAATCTATGTGAAATTTGACGATTGAGATTAGATTGAAGTTTCCAACTGTTGAGATGGTAAGTTTTCAATTTTCAACCTCTATTGAAGATTAAGTAAGCCTTTCAATTTTAATATGAGCAAAGAGTGTAAAATGAGCAAAAATCACTTAAATTGGACAAAAACATAATGAACAAAAGTCTCTGAAATTGAGCAATAATCTTTGAAATTGAGCAAAAATTACGTAAAATGAGCAAAAAATTGTAAAATGAGCAAAAATATGACATGTTGTCACATGTATTCCCCCCTCCCTATACAATCAAATGAGACATATTAAAAAACAAAAATGTGTGTTTTAATACTCAAACTCATAGCCTCTCATTTGAGAAACAAATGCACTAATTAACCAACTACT
The DNA here is from genome assembly GCA_947648045.1 of Beta corolliflora. NCBI lineage: Eukaryota > Viridiplantae > Streptophyta > Magnoliopsida > Caryophyllales > Amaranthaceae > Beta > Beta corolliflora. The sequence continues at coordinate 228,712 of CANSZD010000743.1, forward strand.
TTACAATCTACTTCCTCAAAAAAAAAACTTAGTCGTTTCCTCCCTTCTCTGAACCCTTCTCTCTGTCTCTTTTTTCTTCTTCAAGGTTTATAAAATCATCCGAGGGACTGCCAGCATGGATACTCTTGTCCATGGTAAGCCCCTTTTTCTCTCTTAATTTCAGTTCTTAGTTTGTTCTCTTAGTATATTCAATAAATTAGTCTCTCTTTATGAGAGCTTCTCTCCATCCTTTGTGATGGCTTTTGTCCCCTGTATGGGGTTAGTTTGTCCCGCTTTGTTGGGATCTAGTCTCCCCATATTTATCATGGTGGTTTTGTTTGTTAGGTGCTTTTGTGTGTTTGGGTATAGATCCAAGATCCAAAGTCTTAAGTTGAAAGTTATTTTGTTGATTGAAAGTTGTGCGGGGCTGCAACAAATGTCACTGCTTCATTTACAATCAGTTGAATTAAATCTGCTTCTATTTGAAAACTACATTAGATCAATAGACCCCCTCGCGGAAGGCTGCATCAGACAACGATCGAAAAGACAAGAGTTTTCCTCAGTGCTAGATCTGCTCAACGATCGTGGTTTTGCCATTTTAGAATTATGTTTCAATTTGATATGTACGTATTTGTTAGTTTTTTATATCTATTGTAGATGTCGTATGACTTCAAATCAATAAATGACTTTTTACTTAAAAAAAACCACTCTACAATGAGTACAATTAATCTCATGTTGCTCTTTGTGGAGAAAAAATTTTTTAAAGACAAGATAATATTAACATTTTTAAAATAATTAAATACAAATGTATATATTAATACTTATTAAGCTAATGCTAATAATAGCATTTCCTACCTTTCAGTACTCTTATATTAAAAGAAGCTCTTCGAAATTTTATAACCTCTTTATTAATTAACACTATTACACGGTTACAAAATTTAATGACATTGGTTATATTCTTATACATTAAGCTTTTCAAAAAAATATTGTATCATATTCTTTGTAAGTAATTATTTATTTATATATATGTACTCTCTTAAAGTCAAGGGTTATATTGATGAATAATTCATATTATAGTTTAATATGTAGAAAATTTAAAAGAAAATGGAAAATCATTTCCGGAGCAAAATCCAATGCATATAACTTTTTTTTCCCACTTCTCTGAAGTGTTTGAGTTAAATCTATAAATTCACATTAATAAATTATCCGGGGCATCGTTCTTGCCAACAACTAGTTTGCACTCAAAAATTAGTTATTTGTGTTAGTAGTTAGTCCTGGCGTAGCAAAATGCCTCTTGGTTTGGAGCGTTTTCCTAAAATGGTGTTAATATAAAAGTAATTCCCTATTTGGTGTTCATTTAAAAGTAATTCCATAATTTAGTTTTTAGCTAAAAGTAACTTCACATTTTAGTGCCCCTGTTAGGTTTGGATGTGAAATGGATGTTTGGATAATATATTTCCACATTTTAGTGTTCATGTTAGGTTTGGCCACAACATTCAAACATAAACTTTTTAGATGAATATCATTCATAGTCAGCATATAAAAACCGGTGTGGAGTCTTTTTAGTTTTAGTTGCTTTGGTTTTTTACTTTTTTTTTTGGAGCCCTTTTCGAGAACCCCTTAGTAAGAAGAATTTTCTTCTGGATTGCCCTCACACAGGGTCACTCGCCCAAAGGCCCAACAAGCTACAACCCCCCCTTCCTCCCACAACATTGAAATTTGCTTCCACCAAGATTTGAACCTTGGTCTCCCATGTTGGAGATAGGAAGCCATACCATTGAACCAAGGGTCCTTGCCTCATTGGTTAGTTGCTTTAGTTTTTTTATTTTTGTTTCGTAAATGTCTTCTTAGTAGTTGATTTGTGTTAGTTTGAGTTACTTTTATTTTCTTTGTTTTGGGGTTGTGCTAGATATCAGGTTACATTATCAAGCTCAATACCATTCTTCTCCATGTTTTCTGTAAACATCAAAGCTTCTTCTACACCCCCAGCGACACATAATCTGTCAATAAGGGATATTGTAGCTGTATAAATTAGGGAGAATCCCATACTTAAGCATCATACAAAAGAAAGACTTTTCAACATGAACAAGGTCCATTCTGCAAAAACCAGACATAAGGATGTTGAATAAAATGAAACAATGGACACCCCCTATCCTTTCCTTGCCAAAATCTTACTGCTTCATGGAACATTGACACGTAGGTCATCTATAAAGATAGGATTGGTATGTATGCTAAGCAACTTGATAGATGCTCTATATACAACCAACCCCATATAGTACATACATGAGGAAGATGAATATATAATCATGGTCTCTGAATCTAAAACGAGTTAACATTATCTCCAAACAAATCTGAAACCAATGCTTTTCAACGGCAAAGAGAAGATTTACATCCTAACAACTTAAAATTAATCATGAGGAGGTGAGCAAGAGTTTATAAAACTATACAGTCATTAGCAATTTGAATATAAAATTGTTTCATTTTCAGGGAATTAGGTTGTAAAATGTGATATTATTGGTCAACTTCCTTCCATTGTGCCGAAATAATTCTCAACACACAGAGCTTTGACGGCCCGTTTGGTTAGTGGTACTAAATTGTGGTAATCGTAATGTTTTAGTGTAAATTTGTGAAGATATCTCCAAGTTAATATCCATGGTAATGAAACTTGATGTTAAAACATGGGTTTTCCTTCATAAATTCTCATTACCACTCAATACCACCTTCCCAATTGGTAATGGATGGTAATGAAATTTTATGAAGAAAATAGGTGTTTTTAGAATAAAGTAGCATTACCATGGATGTTGACATAGGAATGCCTTCACAATGTACACTAGAAACTATTACTATTACTACCATTTACTACCACTAACCAAACGGGCCATAAAAGTATGTCAATGGCATATCCGAACTATATGTGCCGAACTTGAAAAAACAGAGCTTGTATGAATAATGTGCAACAATACGAGAAGACAATGATCAATCCCATTACAAAACCTCTAAATTTACCAACTAAAGCTATAAATTAGATAATTAGGAAAAGAAAAAAAAAGCATACCACGATTGTCGGTGGAACAAGCGCCTGAAGACTCGGAAATTCCGGCGAGGATGTGATGTCGTCAGCAATGTTCGTATATGTTCAACAGGGAAGACAAAGGAAGGTATTTTTTTTGGTAAAATGTAAGCGATATTATTACCAAAAAAACCAATCAAAGGCCACCCCACAACAACCCATATAACATAAGGTCTTAACAGTACAGGCACTGTTAAACCAAAACACATTCAACTAAAACAAACCAACCAAGAACAATTCAAGTGCAAGAAATTACAAGACTCTGGAACCGGTTTTTATCTGCATCAGACCATTTACTATCAATACAACCTCTTATCCTACTACAAACATCAAGTTGAACTTCTTTAATAACTTTCTCATAACATTTCACTGCTCCATTCCATTGTTGGAGTTAAGGCTTGGAAAAGCCTTGGCTCATTTTCTTGTTTGTCCCACATTGCTTGTGGGAGGGAATTTCTTCATGTTTATATATTTCCTCCTTCCTTCCATCTATTGAGTTGTGACTAGAGATGCTTTTGTGGTTGGATGATATGTTTGGTTTGGGCTTGCTATCACCCGCCCGGACCGGGCCAGGGCCATGGGCCTTGGGGCTTTGGGCTTTGGGCTTTGGGGAATAAACTTAACTTAACTAAAGTTTTGGACCCGGGAGCTACGCGTGTGTGGCTGTTGGAATTCTGTAACGTTTTACCGTTACAGTATTCATGGCAATCCCTAATTATCCGCCCTTTAATTCTAGTCTTGATTGCTATCCGTTTTTTGGCTTGATTCTTCCCTATAAAATCAGTGCCATCCTGTTCAGTCAGACACACAGAAAAAACAACAAACACTCTTCTCTCTTCCCTTCTCTTCTCTATTCCTGGGTTTTCGTGCTATTCTCTAAAGCTCAGTTTGCTAGTGGTGGCATTCTTAGCTGCTGTGTAAACCTTGGGGAGCATTCCGGCCAAGATCGATAACCACCATTGTCGGGCCGTAATTGCTTTCAAGTCAGTGATCTCCTATCACGGCACAGCCTTGAAAGTTATCTATTTCTGCCTTTGCGAATCTCTTATTCTAACATCCATAACACATGGTTCCTAGTCCTCCAAGTATGATACACCAGGGTAGTCAATGTAGTATAACATACTTGTTGCCTTCTCTTCTGTCTGAATTTCCTGCCCCACTTTTTCCAAGAGGTGAAGATACTTTCCTGAGCCTGCATTCTAATACCTATCCAGCTCATGACTCCTTTACAAATACCGTTGCTACATGGGCATCGAAGAAAAGATGTAAGGCGGTATCTCGCTTCACCACTACACAACGGATAAATATCATCAATGCCGACACCAAGCAATTAGTAATCTGTCTTTGGTTTTTAACTTGCCAAGCATTACCATCCAGGCAATGAAGGAATGTTTAGGAAGGTTCAACCTGTTCCACACCCAATTGTGCCAACCCACCTTCATTTGTTGGCTTTTAAGCCAAGTATAACCTTCTTTAACACTATACTCCCCCCCCAATTTTACCACTGATTCCCTTGATAAGCACTATTGACACTAGTAGAATAATTGCTTATTAAATAGAGTATTGACCCGAAGGTCTACAACAATCCGATAGCATAAGTTCAATACAATCATTAGGGATGAGGGGAATTTCCCTAGCAATATTTAGGTACATAGCATGCTAGTATGCCCTTTTAACCAAAAAAAAAAAAGAATAATTGCTTATTGCTGCGGCTGAATTGTTGCGGTTTTACCCATACGCAGCAATAAATCACGTCAAAAAAAAGGAAAAATCGAAAATAAACCTATTGCTGCGGTTTTGGGCGGAAACCGCAGCAATATATGTCAACGGGAGATTTTCAAAATTGTTTAACCGGTTTGAACATATTTATTGCTGCGGTTTCTTTAAAAAACCGCAGCAATAGATTAAAATATTAATATTTTAATCTATTGCTGCGATTTTTTAAAGAAACCGCAGCAATAAAAACCAAACCCTAAATCTAACATAAGTTGGGCGGCCTCCCTCCCTCTCATTTCTCCCTCTCACTTATCCCTCACTCCTACTCCTCCCTCTCTCTCATGGCAGATCTCCTTCACTCCTACTCCGATCTCACCATCCCTCAACCTCACTCCTACTCCTCCGATCCCTCTCTCTCTCGTGTATGTAATCCCCCGTAAATCAATGAATTTTATAAATATATTTTATTGTATATTTATATATATTTAAATATATTTTAGTATTTAAATGATTTATTTCTTCAAAGGTTGACTATTTGAAAGTCAAAGGAATTATTTTAATGATTTAAAGAAGTTAAACATTTTGTCTAGACATGCTTTGAAAAATATTTGAAATGCTTAAAACACTTTTTGGATTTGGAAAAGGATTCCTAATTGGGTATGAGGAACCAAACACTAAATTCATCAATCATTAAACTCTAGTTTGAGCCCAATTACCTTTTCCTAAGCCAACAAGGAGAACCTATAAAAAACCCCCATAAACCCAAATTTTTCCCACACAACTTTATTTTCTCTCTCCTCCTTTTTCCTCAAAGATTTCAGCCTCCCCTTATTTTCCTTCTCTCTCTTCCTCGTCGACCGTCGCTCCTCCTCGTGCGACCACCGCCGCCGACGACCGACCAGCCAGGACAGCCCAGCCGACCAGCCGCCGCCTCCCCGCCAGCGTTTTCCTCCTCCTTTCTTGCTTTGGTTAATTTCTTCCTCCTCAAGTTATTTTCAATGCAAAGTTTATGTTTTTAAGATTTGTTTTAATATGATTATGTTTAAAGGTTAGAGTTTGATGATTTATTTATGAATCTAAGATTATATAATTTATGTATTGAAGAAATAAAAATTCAGATTTACATATTAGGTTTGAATTGGATTTTAATTATCAAAGCATGAATTTTTAGGGTTTTAAAGGTTGGAAAATCATAGTAGTATATTATAGTTTATGAAATTGATTATTCCTATGATTTTAAATATGGTTAAGTATGTTCAAAAAGAGTTTTAATATGTTATATGTTGCTGGAAATTTGAAAAGAGTATTGTTGATGGAGTTTTTATGATTTAAACATGGGCTTTTGAGAACTAGTGTAGTAGTACTATACTAGGAGGTTTTAATGATCAAGTTTTAATGATGGGAAAAGGTTTTTAAACACTTTTAGGAAGGGTTGAAATATTTTATTATTGCTGTAAATTTATAAGGGATTGATTGTGGATTTTTATTGGTTGTTTTAAGCGAAGAATTCTCTTTAGGCGACTTTTAAGGTTGTGAAAGTGGCCTCTCAATTTGTCTACACAAGGTACGTACATACCTATGTGGTTATTGGATTAGTATCATGACTCTAAGGATGAGAATTATGTAGTATCATGTATAGGGAACTATTTTTAGTTCATATGTGATTTCTATTAAGTTGAATTTGCATGTTTTGTGCCGTTGTGTGAAACATGTTGGTTTTGATATTTATATTATGTTTGTATGGAAGATTGATGCAAGCATATGGGATTTGGGAACTTTATTGTATTAATTCATATGAGATATATATATATATATATATATATATATATATATATATATATATATATATATATATATATTGGTTTGGATCATGATTGAATCATGTTGTTCCCTTTTGATTATTTAATTACTTTATAAGGACCGAAGGCCTTATTCGTTAAGTTGAATTAGTATACCTATGAAAGGTAGGTTGGTTGTTGACTTGGTTCAACAGATAAAGGAAGGTTATGAATTAAAGTTGGAATTAATATTGGGTTTTTAAGTTGTTGTTGATCACCTTATCTAATACTAAGATAAAAATGAAAGTTGATGATTGTTTGATGATTATATTATTTGCTCTACTTGTGAGTCATAACAAGTAATATATTATTAATCATGTAAAGTGAAACGTGGATAGCAATAGCTTTAGACTTGTGCACGTCTGAAGTGTTGGACAAGTATGAGTTAGAGTACATGGTGGTAGCCCATGGCTTTTCCTGGGACCGGATTGATCACCGTGTCCTATTTAAAGGTTCCCCGATATCGTAGGTCATGGGAATACGGAGTCGCGCCCGCATTTCGTCTTCCAAAGGGAATGCTGGTTTTGGTCAGACAACTCATCCATTGGCTATTCCATCTAAAGTAATTAAATTATTGGTTGTGAAGTAAGTTCAGTAAAAGTATCTGCAAGGTTATTATATTATTATTTATTCCTGCTTATCGTGTATTAGTATCATGTTAGGTTGGTTTATTTATTTACTATGTAGTACTCAACTTTGCTGATTACGTGTTTTTGTGTGTATGTTGATCATGGCTATGCCTTATTGATCCTGTGATGACTCATTTTGGTGGGCAGTCTCTAGGGATCAATAGTGCATTGTCCATCTACAGGTTTGAAGATGATGCATCATGGGTTCGGGATTTGGAGAGCTTGTGTAGATTGTTTTATCATACTTTGTCTTTTACTTTTCGTAGTTGACTTTGACTATTGTCGTTGACTTTGACTTTTGTTAGTTTGACTTTTAGAGTTGACTCTGTGGTTGACTAAACTTTATTTATAAAGTTTATTATTATGTTTTCCGCTGCAAAATTCTAAATAAGCCGATACGTTTTCACACGGGCGATAATACTTTGATGATTCTCTAAGTTTTATATTAAAAGGGTATTTTAGAAAAGAGAGAATTGTCAGGGTGTTACAAAGTGGTATCAGAGCTTTAGGTTTTATTGGCATTTCGTGCCAACTTTAAATTTTTAGGCGCCTAACTAGCTAGTTACTTAAAATGAATTTCTTGGAATTGAGCTCCTACTTATTCATTGTGTTCAAATTATTTTCGAAATATTTTTCAAGATTTCAAGATTTAAAATATTTTATCTCAGCTCGAATTATTTTTTTAAAGGGTCTGAATTTTTATTTTGTTCGAAAATTTCGAACTATTTTATTTAAATTTTATTTCATTTTTCGGTTCTTTTATAAATTCGAAAATTATATGTTTAATTATTTTATTTTGATACCCAAGCTTATCTTGATTATTTTATTATTTTATGAGAGATGGGTAGTATAGGAATGGCATATAGGATAGAAATATTATATGTCTGCATTAAATAGTTAGTTCAGCATGATAATATTTTTCTTCCCTGCTAACTATTTATGTTAATCCTATGCCTCATATTGTTGTTGTTATTCTGGCTTATTGTTAATTGCTGGGAACATACACTAAGTGAGTACCAATTGCTTATAGAAGTTATATGTATCTGTTATAGGATCTCTAGCTATGTCTGATAGAGAAGCTACTAGAGTAGGGAGCTACTACAACCCTATTGTGTTGAGTGATGATGAGAGTGATGAATCTGGTTATGAGTCTGACAGTGATAGCTACACCAGCCTAGAGATCATTATACGTCATGTGTTAAGAGTAGGCATGTCTGATAGTGACGATGAGGTTCTCCACGAGTTTGACCGTGCTAGGGGACAGACCATGATGGACATATACCATGCCGTTTTCAGACCCGACAGTGATTCTGAGTCAGAAGAGGACGAGCCTCAATCTAAGAAGTTATGAAGATCCACGAGATTTAGAAGCTATGTTTACTATAATACTGAGGTCATTGATGATTTTGAAGATGAGGTTTTCACTCCAGAAAAGTACAAGGAATCAAAGGATAAGACTGATAATGTATCTCCTTAGATTACTTACCTATGTATTTATATTTTAAAAATAATGTTGGATAATTAGTCAAGCAATGGTTTAAATTTATTTCATAGTACCTTTACTTCATTTTAGGAAAATACAGTATTATGGTTTAGAAAATTATTACTAGCATCTTTTGAGGAATAAAAGACAAATATTTAGTTATCCAAGTGAGCAAGAATTTATTTTGGCACACGAATGGGAATATTTTTATTTATTGGTTACGATTGAATTTTTATTCATTGATCCTCATGTGTCTATTCTTGATGCGAATATTTTCATGAATGATTATGTGGTTGATGATGATTATTCTGTGGTATTGTTGTAACTTCATGAGAAATTATTTGTTGATGCGATCTTGTATGATCAAATCAAATGTTGCCTTCCTAGAGAATGGCATGTAAGTTATGTATCGAAACATAAAGTAGAGTACGTTAATTTCAGGCCGCCAGTAGAATGGCTAACAACGGTAACGATTTAGCTGCTGCTATTCGCCTTTTGGCGGAGAAACTGACTCAGGAAAGAGCTAAGCGTCCCGATTCTGCTGGGGACATGTTTGAGAGACTAGTACTTTTAAGGGGCAAGTTGATCCTACCTTCTTAGAGAGCTGGATTAGGGAATTTGAGAAAAAAATTGGGGCTGTGAACAATCCTGAGGGTATGAAAGTAGGTCAAGTTGTACTATACCTAAAAGATGAGGCTGACTTATGGTGGAGAGAAAATGGGGCTAGACTAAGTGCTGCTGAGGGATTTAATTGGGATTCCTTTGTTATTGCCTTGAGAGGGAAGTTTTACCCTGCTTTTATGAGGAAACAGAAGGCCCAAGAGTATATCAACCTTAGGATGGGGAGTATGACCATCTCTGAGTACTATAGCAAGTTCATAGCACTGTCGAGGTTTGCACCTGAGGTAGTAGCCACTAAGGAGTTAAAGGCTCAAAGGTTTGAGCAAGGTTTGACTGTGGAAATCCAACTGGGTTAGGTGGTGAGACTTTTGCATCCCTAGATTTTGTGTAACACCCAGCCCATCTGGAGCCGAGTATATCGTCACCAATGCGCATCCAGGGCCAACAATTGTCCTCAATAACCAACACAAGTTCTTCCGGCATTTATTATCCTCACTCATGCGCACCCTAAGAAACTTCCAGGAGGTCACCCATCCCTGGACTACTCCCAACCAAGCACGCTTAACTGTGGAGTAACTAAGGAAATGAGCTTCCTAAAAGAAAGATGCATCTTGTTGGAATGAGTAGCTTGCTAAATCCCTTTAAAGCAATCATGAGGGGTATTACATACACCCCACTCGAGAACAGCAACGCCCTCGTTGCGCCTGAGGACCCCACATATTCGGCATACGGCATGTGGGTCACTCCAGCCTGAAGACTGATTGCCGGAGACTCCAGATATTCGGTCTGACGAACTCTGGGTCGCTCCTTATGACAATGCAGCCCCGGAATCCTCCCCCACTAGGCGCCTGAGGACTCCTAATATTCGGCCTGACGGCCTTAGGGTCGCCCCAACACGCGGTCGCAGGGTTGCTCAGATACCATTTGTAACACCCAGCCCATCCGGAGCCGAGTATATCGTCACCAATGCGCATCCAGGGCCAACAACTGTCATCAATCACCAACACAAGTTCTTCCGGCGCATTTTGTCCTCACTCATGCGCACCCTGAGAAACTTCTCAGGAGGTCACCCATCCCTGGACTACTCCCAGTCAAACACGCTTAACTGTGGAGTAATTAAGAAAATGAGCTTCCTAAAAAAAAGATGCATCTTGTTGGAATGAGTAGCCTGCTAAATCTCTTGAAAGCAATCATGAGGGGTATTACATAACTGTAACACTCCGTCCTTTTATAAACATAATATAAACAAAATAGAACATTTTATTGAAGAAATGGCGATAGCGGAAATAGCGCCTGACGGAAATGTCACTCTAATCAAAGGTTAAAATTAAACTAAATAAAAATAAAACTCAACTAAAATAATCCGAAATATTCATAAAGAGGCAAAACAACCTCATAAACCCAATGTAGTAAATATATATAAAATAAAATATCTCAAAAATCCTAATTAACCTTTCTCTCAATGCCCATATTATAACACGAAATAATCACCTGCAAAATATATCAACAAACATCCACAATCAGTGGGGAGTAACTAACAGCTCTCCCAGCCCAATTAGGATCCATATAAGAGTTATAAAAGTTTGGATAAATTTCATGGAACTACCTTTTATAACAAAAAAAATTCAAAAAACTACCTAATAATTTTTTTTTAAAAAACTACCTTATAAAACAAAACCCGTTTCAAACGACCACCAATTGACGACATCCGTTAATTTTGACCGTTAACCCCACCTTTGACCATCACATGATGGTCACGTGAGTTCATTAAAACTAACAAAAACTAAATTTCAACGCTAAAATAATTCAATACAAATCTAAGATCATGACTCACGTGAGTTTTAATGAACTCATGTGACCAACATGTGATGGTCAAAGGAGCGGTTAACGGTCAAAATTAACGGATGTTGTCAATTGGTGGTCGTTTGAAACGGGTTTTGTATTATAAGGTAGTTTTTTGAAAAAAAAAATTATAAGGTAGTTTTTTGAAATTTTTTTGTTATAAAAGGTAGTTCCATGAAATTTATCCTAAAAGTTTAATGATCAAGTCTTACACAACAACTTAAAAATATACCTTAAACAATCAAATTAACAAATAGATAAATAAATATAACAAAGACATTACAACACGCAATAATCCAAATAGGGTAAAGGTAACATAATAAACAAATAAATAAATACATATGAACTCAAGGATCAACAAAATAAACCTTCAAACCTAAATGAAATAATAATATGAACAATATAAATGATAATTATAACGTTTCCAAAATAATCTTCTTGACACGTTTGAGGAGGAACTGAACGTAAGTGGATCGCAACCCACTGTTCCTATTTGGTTATAGTATTAGGACCCTGCTCGCCTATGTCTAGTATGGCCACACCTGATGCGAGATAGTACCCTTCTCAGTACTTCTCGACCTCTCAGACGACAACTAATAACCAAGACGAACCTACATACCCTGCTCAGTACGTAAGTATAAACTATGTACCCTACTCAGTACATAGTGACTGTTCATTCCTAGGAGACAATGCCGCCTCACTAGTCATCATTCTCAAACAAAAACAAATAATAAATAATATAATTTTACCGTCTGCAGAAAGTCATTCAAGGGCTTACATCAAACTGCAAGAGATTAGGGTCTCAACCCGTCATTTCCATTTACATCAAACTGTAAGAAATTAGGGCCTCAACCCATCATTTTCATTTACATCAAATTGCAAGAAATTAGGGCCTCAACCCATCATTTCCAATTCAAAACAACTTCATAGTTTCTCAAAAATAATAATTATAATATTTAATAATATTATCGTCGAAAATATAATGTAACTCATTGCAATAATCACATCTATAATAGCTTGAAAACAATTTCAAGAACCCATAACAAAATAATTTCGCCCAAACAACCTCACACTCATTATCTGAGTTTGAATACAAGATTAATTAAAACATAAGTCGCAATATCTCAGTACACAACTCTTGGCAAAGCGGTGCTAGAGACAACATCATTCTCCCTCGAAAACTACGATGTTGATAACGTATCCCCCACAATAACCAACCACAATCAATCATACTATAGCTAATTCATTCATATATATAATAATTTAGAAACCATAACTATAAGAACAACCTGTCAAATATGCCAAGTATAGCAAAACCATCTTTGTAAAAGAACAATCATGACTTAGTTGTTTATAAATATAAAAAACTTACCATTATATAGAACATGATTACAACAACAAAAACAAAAAGAAAACTCACTTCATGCATGATGCTTTACTGAACGTGATTACAATGACAAAGAAAAAGAAAAGAAGAAAATTCACTCCAAACAACTCATATAATGAAACATTAAACTAATCTACTTAACTAGGAACATATAAAACCAGCCGCCCCCTCTCTCTTTTTCTTTCTCTCAAACCCTAGTCTCTCCTACCCTTTCTTCATTAATTAGGGGCTGCCATGGATGATTTTATCCATGATAAGCCCCTTTTCCCCTTTTATTTTCAGTTTTTAGTTCATTTTCTTGTTTCGTTCAATAAATTAGTCTCTCTTTATGAGATTTTCTCAAACCCTGTTATGGGGTTCTTAGTTTCTGTTTTGGAAATCTCCTTCTCCCCTATGGGATGTGTGAGTATGGTTCTTTTGTTTTTAGGTATGAGAAATTATTCTCATTGGTTGAAGATCGAGACTCAACATGAAGGTATTGGAATCTCGGATGCGGTCAACCTGACTCGATCAAGAATGTTCTTCCCAAACTATATCAGAATGATATACTTCCTCATCAATAGCTGGTTGATTCAGCAAATACAAGGGGGATGCGCTGTATTGCTCGATCTGGTTCATTGTAGTTTCTTCGAAGACGAATTTGATTTAGTCTTGTTTAATTGTATCTTGTTTTTCTTTAATACCTATTGTAGATGTCGTTTGGCCTTCAATTAATAAAATTTCTCTTTCAAAAAAAAAAACAAAGAAACATATAAAACCAAGGATGTTTTGGCCTAGTGGTTAAGATTGAGGTGCTGTGAACGATAGGTCACAGGTTCGAATCCCCCCTCCCCTTCTTTGTAATTTATACTGCCTTCGTGGCTCATATGGATCAAAAAAAACTAGGAACATATAAATATACGCCCATTAAACAAACTTTGGATAAAACTCCCAAACATAAGAACCACCTGCTCCTAATATAATACTTCGAACTCAATGAAACCACTTACAAATTTTCATACTTAAACTTCACATAGCTTAACCAACAGCAAGCAAGTAAGAAAGAGCAGCAACCGAGAAATAGTAAGCCGAGACGTCAAACACCAACACTAGCAACACAAACAGTATGCTGCATTATTACGTCTTACAATTATCGATCTTCTCAACTGACCACCCCTAACTTCCACCACATATACCTTAGTCACGTTTGGCAAAACCACATACAACACATCTACAAATTTTTAGTTCAAAGGTAATAAAAACAATAAACAAACCAACCATGAACATGAATTTTTCATAGAAACAACCTTTAACAATACCGTACTTAAAATTATGGCTATTCACAATCTTTCTTTTCTAACAACAAGATTTACAAATAACCATGTAATCATGTAATCAATAAACCTCATAAAACAAACAAACAACATGAAATTATTCCCACCCAAATTCTTAGCATATACTCCCTCCGTCCCTAAATAGAGTGTCCATTTCTTTTGGGCACAAGTATTAAGAAGAAATCATGTGTAGGACCTTAGTTGTATTAAATCATAATTAAATATAGAAGTTGGTACACTTTTTATGAATTGTTTATTAAGAAGAGAGAATGTGGGTCATATGAGAAAGTGGGTGATATTATAAAAGTTGAAAGTAAAATAATATTTTAATTGGTGGACCCATACCAAATAAGGAAATGAAAAATCTATTTGGGACAAACATAAATGGAAAAATGGGCACTCTATTTAGGAACGGAGGGAGTATAATACTAACCCAACCTAACTATTAAAACTAATATATTTCTTATGCGAATTCTAATCGTCCTAGGAAAACCGTTAGTTACCTTTGAAGACCTCCAATTGTTTGCATTCTTCTTCTTGAACATTGTAAATTTCCATAACCTGCTGTTCTGTTTCGACCCAGAATCCCGACAATCGAAAGCTCTGATTCACAATCTCTCCGGTCAAAGTGAAGGCCCAGATGTCCTCAACATGCTGTCCAAATTTGATAATGATCTAACGGATAGATCTCCGGAGATAGTCATTTTCGTGAAGGTGTGACAGGAAAAACCGGGATGAACTTTTCTCTTCTTTTTCTCTTCTCTTCTTCCCTTGAAATGGCTGAATGGTTTAGGGAAAAATGACAGATTTTCTTGTTAGAAATTCTAGCTCAAAGAGAATAAAAATGATGGGGGTTACAAAGGGTGATAAACAAGGATTAAAGGAGCACTTATTGGGAGGTTACACGGGAGTTACAAGAAGACCAAAAGCCACTCTTCCCACTTCATAAAATCTGATTTTTGGACAGCACTTAGGAACTTAAACCTCAAGGCTAAAAAGTCGCTACAACGGTCCAAATGCGTTAAAAATTGATAATCAAACGCTCAAATTTAAATACTATAAAATATATAATTTCTAATCAAATACATTTTATAAAAGTTGAAAATAAATAATATAAGATATAATATTATTACGGAGTAAAATATTCTAATTTTAACGGAAAAATAATAATTAAGGGAAATTAATTCGAATAAGTTATGAGCGTAAATCTGTGGTGTTACATGTTGTGTATGGAAGAGCCGCCCATATTTATGGTCTTCAATCGAGTCGTGATAAGAAGAATGTTGTAGTGGGTGAAAAGAGAAAGGATTTCAATGCTGGGGGAAATCAAGGGAATTTCAAAAAGAACAGGAATGGGAATGGGAATTTCCAAGGGAGAAATGGTCAGGGCTACAGCAATAAGGGCCAGTCTAAGAGGATTTACCATTGTAAGAAGTGCAGTAATAACCACCCTGGTAGAGACTGCAAGGGAAACCTAGTAACCTATAACTACTGCCAGAAGAAGGGTCATAGGGAGTATGAGTGCTTTACCAAGCAAAAGAACGAGCAAAATGGTAATGGGAGTGGTAACCAGGTGAGGTCTTATTGGGGGGTTACATGGGAGTTACAAGAAGACCAAAAGCCACTCTTCCCACTTAATAAAATCTGATTTTTGGACAGCACTTAGGAACTTAAACCTCAAGGCTAAAAAGTCGCTACAACGGTCCAAATGCGCTAAAAATTGATAAAATAAAAATAAACGTAGCTCAAACGCTCAAATTTAAATACTATAAAATATATAATTTCTAATCAAATACTCCCTCCGTCCCAAAATACTCTTGACACTTATCAAGGCACGTAGTTTTAGATGATAAGTTGTTGTTTGGTTATCAATTGTTATTTTATTGAAAAGTAGATGTGATAGGAGTTAATAGTTAGTAAAAGTAGTATTATTTTATTTTAAGGAGAGAGAATGTGGGCCATAGTTAGAGTTGGTATGTAATAGGAGTGGTATTATTTTATTTGGAGGAGAGAGAGTGTGGGCCAATGTTTAAAAGGAGAAGGATTAAAATAATAGTGGGTCATATCCAAAAATAGAAGTGTAAAGAGTATTTTGGGACAGATGAAAAAGGAAAGTGTAAAGAGTATTCTGGGACGGAGGGAGTACATTTTATAAAAGTTGAAAACAAATAATATAAGATATAATATTATTACGGAGTAAAATATTCTAATTTTAACTAAAAAATAATAATTAAGGGAAAATAATTCGAATAAGTTATGAGCGTAAATCTGTGGTGTTACATGTTGTGTATGGAAGAGCCGCCCATATTTATGGTCTTCAATCGAGTCGTGATAAGAAGAATGTTGTAGTGGGTGAAAAGAGAAAGGATTTCATTGCTGGGGGAAATCAAGGGAATTTCAAAAAGAACAGGAATGGGAATGGGAATTTCCAAGGGAGAAATGGTCAGGGCTACAGCAATAAGGGCCAGTGTGAGAGGATTTACCATTGTAAGAAGTGCAGTAATAACCACCCTAGTAGAGACTGCAAGGGAGACCTGGTAACCTGTAACTACTGCCAGAAGAAGGGTCATAGGGAGTATGAGTGCTTTACCAAGCAAAAGAACGAGCAAAATGGTAATGGGAGTGGTAACCAGATGAGGTCTTATTGGGGGGTTACATGGGAGTTACAAGAAGACCAAAAGCCACTCTTTCCATTTCATAAAATCTGATTTTTGGACAGCACTTAGGAACTTAAACCTCAAGGCTAAAAAGTCGCCACAACGGTCCAAATGAGCTAAAAATTGATAAAATAAAAATAAACGTAGCTCAAACGCTCAAATTTAAATACTATAAAATATATAATTTCTAATCAAATACATTTTATAAAAGTTGAAAACAAATAATATAAGATATAATATTATTACGGAGTAAAATATTCTAATTTTAACGGAAAAATAATAATTAAGGGAAAATAATTCGAATAAGTTATGAGCGTAAATCCGTGGTGTTACATGTTGTGTATGGAAGAGCTGCCCATATTTATGGTCTTCAATCGAGTCGTGATAAGAAGAATGTTGTAGTGGGTGAAAAGAGAAAGGATTTCAATGCTGGGGGAAATCAAGGGAATTTCAAAAAGAACAGGAATGGGAATGAGAATTTCCAAGGGAGAAATGGTCAGGGCTACAGCAATAAGGGCCAGTCTGAGAGGATTTACCATTGTAAGAAGTGCAGTAATAACCACCCTGGTAGAAACTGCAAGGGAGACCTAGTAACCTGTAACTACTGCCAGAAGAAGGGTCATATGGAGTATGAGTGCTTTACCAAGCAAAAGAACGATCAAAATGGTAATGGGAGTGGTAACCAGGTGAGGTCTGGGTTCAACCAGTCAGGAAATCAAGTATCTAAGCCTGTAGGGTCACAGAACAACCAAGGAAGCTACAATAAGCCTGCTAGTGAGAGCAACAACAACCAGAACAAGGCTCCGGGTAAACTGTTCGTGATGAGTCGTAATGAAGCTGAACGATCTACCGATGTAGTTTCTGGTACTTTTTCTATTAACTTCGTTCTCGTTAAAGCGTTATTTAATTCGAGGGCGACTTATTTGTTTGTTTCGTCGTCTGTCATTAATAGTCTGGGGTTAGTAGATTTTGAAGTGATTGATTTGCCTATTAGTATACCTACTGGAAAGACCATAAGGTGTACCAAGTTGTGTAAAGATTTGCCTCTGAAGATAGGAGACTGTGTATTTCCTTTTAATTTGATAGAGTTTAAACTGGGAGACCTGGATATAATTCTTGGGATGGATTGGTTAGGTTTCTATACAAGGCCACGATAGACTGCGAAGCTCATAAAGTAGTGTTGAGAAGCCCTTTGGGGAAGTTGACCTCATATCGACGTTTTGGGAAGCCTAAGAACTTTGGGGTTATTTCTGCTATGCAAGTGAAGAAATTGATGAAGGGGTGTGAGCTATTTTTCTGTAGTGTGCAAGATGTGAGTAAAGAGGTTGGGGTGAATATTGAGGATGTGCCAATCGTGAATGAGTTTATGGATGTGTTTTCGAGTGAAATTCCGGGTATGCCGCCTGCTAGAGTTGTTGAATTCACCATAGACTTAGTCCCTGGAACTGCACCTATATCTAAGGCACCCTATCGAATGGCACCTTCTGAGAAGAGTGAATTGAAGATGCAGTTGCAAGAGTTGCTGGATAAGGGTTATATTATGCCTAGTGCGTCACCTTGGGGAGCTCTTGTGTTGTTTGTTAAGAAGAAAGATGGGAGTATGGATTATGTATTGACTATAGGGAGCTGAATAATGTCACCATCAAGAACAAGTATCCTTTGCCTAGGATAGATGACCTATTTGATCAGTTGAATGGAGCAAGCATGTTCTCGAAGATTGATTTGCGTTCGGGGTATCACCAGTTGAGGGTAGCTGATAAGGATATACCTAAGACTGCGTTTAGAACGCGTTATGGTCATTATGAGTTCACTGTAATGTCGTTTGGATTGACCAATGCACCTGCCATATTTATGGATTTGATGAATAGGATATTCCATGAGTTCTTAGATAAGTTCGTTGTGGTATTCATTGATGATATTCTGATTTATTCAAAGAGTGAAGAAGAGCATGATCAACACTTGAGGATTATATTAGAGACGCTTAGGAAGAATCAATTGTATGCCAAGTTCTCTAAGTGTGAGTTTCGTTTGGAGAAAGTAGCATTTTTGGGTCACTATGTGTCTAAAGAAGGAGTCTTTGTAGATCCTGCTAAGATTCAAGCTGTTAGTGAGTGGCCTACTCCAAAGAATGTGTCAGATATCAGAAGTTTTTTAGGTCTAGCTGGCTATTATAGGAGATTTGTGAGAGATTTCTCGAAGATGGCGAGGCCAATGACCAATTTAATGAAGAAAGAGTCAAAGTTTGAGTGGAGTGAGAAGTGCGAGGAAGATTTCCAGATTTTAAAGGAGTGTTTAACCTCTGCACCCGTTTTAACCCTGTCTAATGGAAATGAGGGATTTGAGGTGTATAGTGATGTTTCAAAGAATGGTTTGGGATGTGTTTTGCAGCAAAATGGGAAGGTGATCGCGTATGCATCGCGTCAGTTGAAACCTTATGAGGCTAATTACCCTACCCATGATCTAGAGTTAGCTGCGATCATGTTTGCCTTGAAAATTTGGAGACATTACCTCTATGGGGCAACCTGTAAGATCTTTACCGACCATAAGAGTTTGAAGTACATTTTCACCCAGAAAGACCTCAATATGAGACAGAGGAGATGGTTAGAGTTGATCAAGGACTACAACCTAGACATCCAGTATCATGAGGGGAAGGCGAATGTAGTTGTCGATGCCTTGAGTAGAAAGTCGAGCCATAGCATGAATGTCTTGGTAGTTCCTGAGGAATTGTGTCAAGATATGCAAAGGCTTAGCCTAGAAATTTTAAATCCTGGGGAGATCGAGGCAAGATTGAGTGCTTTGTCATTGGGGTTGTCAGTTTTCGACGAGATCAAAGAGGGTCAAGTTGGGGATGAACACCTAGATAAGATTAGGAGAAGATGGAGCAAGGTAAGGAAGTCGACTTTAAGATTCATGATGATGGAAGTTTGAGATTCAAGGGAAGGTGGTGTGTACCACAAAAATGTGATGAGCTTAAGAGACGACTTATGCATGAGGGGCATAATACTCCATATTCTGTGCACTCTGCGGGTGACAAGTTGTATAAGGACCTTAAACAAATCTATTGGTGGCCATATATGAAGCGTGAGGTTGCTGAATTCGTGTCTAAGTGTCTAACCTGTCGGAAAGTGAAGATAGATCATAAGAGACCCATGGGAAAAGTTCAATCTTTAGAGGTTCCGGGATGGAAGTGGGATTCCATATCGATGGATTTTGTGACTGCTTTGCCTAAGACGAGGAACGACAATGATACTATTTGGGTTATTGTGGACCGTCTGACGACGTCGGCCGTGTTCATTCCAATTAAAGAGACATGGAAGAAGAAGCAACTTGCGAAGACGTATATCAAGCACGTAGTGATATTGCATGGGGTTCCAACAGATATCATTTCAGATCGTGATTCGAGATTCCTCTCGAAATTTTGGCAAAAGGTCCAGTTGAATCTTGGGACAACATTAAAAATGAGTACTGCCTTTCACCCTGCGACCGATGGTCAGACTGAGAGGACGAACCAAACTATGAAAGATATGTTGAGAGCGTGCGCTATTGATTTCCACGGTAGTTGGGAAGAGCAATTAGATTTGATTGAGTTTTCATACAACAATAGTTATCATGCGAGTATTAAGATGGCACCTTTTGAGGCACTGTATGGAAGGAAGTGTAGAAGTCCCATTTGTTAATATGATATTAGTGAGAATATAGTATTGGGGACAGAATTCATTGAGGAGACTGTAAGTTGATTCAGGTTAGAATTCAAGCTGCTCAAGATAGGCAAAAGAGTTATGCTGATTTAAAACTAAGAGAAGATGAGTTTGCAGTAGGTGATAAAGTATTCCTGAAAGTATCACCAACTAAGGGAGTGATGAGGTTTGGGAAGAAGGGTAAATTAAGTGCCAAATATGTAGGCCCATATGAGATTCTGCAAAGAATTGGGAAGGTAGCTTATAAGTTGGCTTTGCCAATGGAATTCGAGAAGATGCACGACGTATTTAATTCATATTTCCCAACTCAAGCGTTACATCCCTGATGAGAGTCATGTTTTGGAGCTTGAAAGAATCCAAATCGATAGTAGCCTCACATATGAGGAAAGGCCTGTGAAAATTCTTGATAAGAAGGTGCGTAGTACACGCAATAAGATTGTAAATATCGTGAAAGTGCTTTGGTCTAACCATGAGTCTGAAGAGGCAACGTGGGAAGCCGAAAACGAGATGAAGAAGAAATATACAGACTTATTCCCTGAGGTGAGTTACGAGCGCATAACTCGTTTTCGTTAAGGGGGTAGAATGCGATAGAATTTCGCGCTTTTTACCTATTTTTATGATATTTTTATGCATTTTTATGCTTATTTTGGCGATTTGCACATGTTGGTGCAAAATAATTAGATTATCCGCATGGAAAATGTGTTCATGAGTAACACAAGTGATTTTTTAAAGTGGGTAAAAGTGTGCACATGAGTGACACAAGTATTTCTCAAATGGGAGTTGAGTTAAAAACTTTTGAAAATGTGTGAGTTTTCATGTCAAGTTTCGGGACGAAACTTCTTTTAAGAGGGGTAGACTGTAATCCCCCGTAAATCTATGAATTTTATAAATATATTTTATTGTATAGTTATATATATTTAAATATATTTTAGTATTTAAATGATTTATTTCTTCAAAGGTTGATTATTTGAAAGTCGAAGGAATTATTTTAATGATTTAAAGAAGTTAAACATTTTGTCTAGACATGCTTTGAAAAATATTTGAAAAGCTTAAAACACTTTTTGGATTTGGAAAAGGATTCCTAATTGGGTATGAGGAACCCAAACACTAAATTCATCAATCATTAAACTCTAGTTTGAGCCCAATTACCTTTTCCTAAGCCAACAAGGGGAACCTATAAAAACCCCCCCCATAAACCCAAATTTTTCCCACACAACTTTATTTTCTCTATCCTCCTTTTTCCCCAAAGATTTCGGCCTCCCCTTATTTTCCTTCTCTCTCTTCCTTTCCTCGTGCGACCACCGCCGCCGACGACCGACCAGCCGCCGCCTCCCCGCCGGCGTTTTCCTCCTCCTTTCTTGCTTTGGTTAATTTCTTCCTCCTCAAGTTATTTTCAATGCAAAGTTTATGTTTTTAAGATATGTTTTCATATGATTATGTTTAAAGGTTATAGTTTGATGATTTATTTATGAATCTAAGATTATATAATTTATGTAATGAAGAAATAAAAATTCAGATTTACATATTAGGTTTGAATTATTGGATTTTTAATTATCAAAGCATAAATATTTAGGGTTTTAAAGGTTGGAAAATCATAGTAGTATATTATAGTTTATGAAATTGATTATTCCTATGATTTTAAATATGTTCAAGTATGTCTAAAAAGAGTTTTAATATGTTATATGTTGCTGGAAATTTAAAAAGAGTATTGTTGATGGAGTTTTTATAAACATGGGTTTTTGAGAACTACTGTAGTAGTACTATACTACACTAGTGGAAAAAAACGCAAGGGCTGCGTTTTTTAAAAAACGCAGCCCTTAATAGTGAAGGGTTGCGGTTAGCCCAAAAACTGTAGCCCTTAACCCACCCGCGAAAACATTATATCAGTGGGCTTTTTTATTTTGAAAGGAATTCAGTGGGCGGGCTTTTAAATATTCAATACTCAGCGCTCATTCTCCCTCCTCTCTCACAAATCTCCGCAGCCCACTGAAAACCCTCAAATCCCTAATCTCACCTCCCTTCTCTCCAACGCCTCTCTTACAGTTTCTCTCCTCAATTCGATCCTCAATCATTCTTATCAATTATTGCATGCATTTTCATTTTCAATTCTTTTTTATTCTTAATCTCGTGCGTAAAAAAACCCTAATTTTCAGCTCGAATTTGGTGTTTTTTTCGACGAAATTGGAATTCTCTATGGAATTAGGTTAGACGAAGAGAGAATTAAAATCACCCACAACAAGACGGAGCCGACCAACAACAACGGGCAAGCAACAACAAACGCCGGAGGAAGGTTGATAGGTTGTCGTACACTGTCAAAAATAATTCCTGCAAAACCTTCTAACAATGTAGTAGGGAAAGTAGGGTCGAATCCACAGAGAGATAGATGTTTTAATCTAGCTTCTAAGGTATAGAGAAACTAAACAAGTTCAAGAATATTTGAATTAAAGTTATAAACTAATCAAACTACGAAAATCAAAACTAAAAAGGATCTAGAGCAATGGTTCACCATGTTCATATTTATAATCCATCAAAATATCATCAATAGTTCAACTAATCAGATATCTAGAGCAAAGGTTAATCCTACGGTCGGGTCTTAACGCTCTCAAATCAACATATGCAGTACGGTCGCTAACATAATCAGATTTGCTAATTGTAGGTAAGCCTCTAAAGAGTACTATCTCTCGATCTATGACTCATTATTAGCAATATTTAATCAGACAATTGATCAGATTGCAAGATTAACAATAAAAACACTAATCAATTAGAGATATCAATAACTAATCAAACCATCGATAAATATCAATCAAGAATCATTGCATATAAACATGGATTCCCAAACCCTAGAAATTAAAACTACTTTATCATGAAATAAATAATGAAATCTAAATCTACAAAGAAAAGCATAATCAAAGAAATCAAGGAAAGAAACTAATGAAACTCATGAATTAATGAAGAATAAGAAAAACTAGGGTTTACAACTAAAGCTAGAGAGAAAAAAAGAAGAAAACTAAACCTAAAAACTAAGAAACTAAAACTAACGTGAAATGGGAGGAGGGAAGAGAGATTTATTATCCTCTTCTAAATAATATTCAATAACTTTTTTTTTAAGTAAAATTAATTCATTAATAAAGGAGTCATACGACATCTACAATAGAAATCAGGAATAACAAATACATAATAATTTTGAACAAATAAAATTCAGAATTTGTAAAACCACGATCGTTGTGTAGTAGATCTAACAATTCCGCATACCCTCTTCCACATCGCTGTTTGATACAGCCTTCAACGAGGGGGTCTTCTGATATGTTGTAGTTTTGAAATAGAATTAAATCTGATATCATTGATTGTAATTGTAGATCTGAAATCTGCTTCGACACCGCATAATTCTTCATCAATGATCCAAAATTACGATAATTCATCTAGAAACAAAACCCATGTTTAGAAACAACGACGCGAGATAGGGAAGGAAGCTTTGGCGACCGAAAAGAAGCAGTGGAGGTGGCTTGGTGGTCCGATGAGAGAGATGCAAAGAGGTTGAGAGACTGATGAGGAGAGAATGAGTGATTTAGAGATGAATCCAGTTTCAAATTCGGATTCGTTATTTTTAGGGTTATCTCAGCAAGTATTTGTTGGTTGCGCCTTAATATCTAAGAAGAAGCAAAGTTTCTTGCTAGGTATATGTTGTCACATTATCTTTCTTCATTGTTTTGTTGATTTTTGAAGTTCTTAAATTGTGATTCTGCTAGTTTCTTTAAGACTATTAAGTTTTTGAATCTTTGTATAGTAGAACTGAAATGTGAATTTTTTTAATGGAATAGTTTGTTACTGAGATTAGTTCTATCTCAAACTTTTTCAATTTTAGTAGGATTTTTTGACTTTAACCACCTTATAAAATCAAGTTTTTGAAAATAACCACCTTATAAAATCAAGTTTTTGAAAATAACCACCATTTATGTCCATTTTTTTTAACCACCTTATATGACCTAAATTCTTCTAAACACCTACCAATTAACAGATTCCGTCAAGGAAATCATCCTTAAAAAGGGTTTAAGAATGATTCAATCACCTCCACCTTTATTCATTACAATGTATATAAGGTTTTAACCCTTCTTTAACACCGATTTCTTGGACGAAATCTGTCAGTTGGTATGTATTTAAAGAGATTTAGGTCATATAAGGTGGTTGTTTAAAAAAATGAACTTATAAGGTGGTTATCTTGAATATTGTGATTTTAAAAGGTGGTAAAAATCAAAAAAATCCATTTTAGTACTCTGAAGTCATGAGAAATATTTTTCAAGAATATGTAATGAAAAAAATGCGGTCACAAGGCTTTGTAAATAATTTCGTTTGTAGAATTTGTTATGTTCTCGATTTTTTGAAATATTTACGAGTAAAAAACGCAAAAAAAAAATCACAAGGGTTGCGGTTATGGTCAAAACTGCAGCCCTTTGTACAAAGAAGGGTTGCGGTTTAGGCCCAAAACCGCAGCCCTTTAATATTGGAAGGGTTGCGGTTTTGAGCCTAAATCGCAGCCCTTGATAGTGAAGGGATGCGGTCAAAAACCGCAGCCCTTCATTTTTGCCGAAGGGCTGCTACGGCAAGGTCTGCGGGCCAAAAACGCAGCCCTTGCGTTTTTTTCCACTAGTGCTAGGAGGTTTTAATGATCAAGTTTTTATGATGTGAAAGGTTTTTAAACACTTTTAGGAAGGGTTGGAATATTTTATTATTGCTGTAAATTTATAAGGGATTGATTGTGGATTTTTATTGGTTGTTTTAGGCGTAGAATTCTCTTTAGGCGACTTTTAAGGTTGTGAAAGTGGCCTCTCAATTTGTCTACACAAGGTACGTACATACCTATGTGTTGATTGGATTAGTATCATGATTCTAAGGATGAGAATTATGTAGTATCATGTATAGGGAATTATTTTTAGTTCATATGTGATTTCTATTAAGTTGGATTTGCATGTTTTGTGCCGTTGTGTGAAACATGTTGGTTATGATGTTTATATTATGTTTGTATGGAAGATTGATGCAAGCATATGGGATTTGGGAACTTTATTGTATTAATTCATATGAGGGATTAATATATATATATATATATATATATATATATATATATATATATATATATATATATATATATATATATATATATATATATATATATATATATATATATATATATATATATATATATATATATATATATATATATATATATATATATGTATGTATATATATATGTATGTATATATATATGTATGTATATATATATGTATGTATATATATATGTATGTATATATATATATATATTGGTTTGGATCCTGATTGAATCATGTTGTTCCTTTTTTATTATTTAATTATTTTATAAGGACCGAGGGTCTTATTCGTTAAATTGAATTATTATACCTATGAAAGGTTGGATGGTTGTTGACTTGGTTCAACAGATAAAGGAAGGTTATGAATTAAAGTTGGAATTAATCTTGGGTTGTTAAGTTGTTGTTAATCACCTTATTTAATCCTAAGATAAAAATGGAAGTTTATGATTGTTTGATGATTACATTATTTGTTCTACTTGTGAGTCATAACAAGTAATAAATTATTAATCATGTAAAGTGAAACGTGGATAGCAATAGCTTTAGACTTGTGCACGTCTAAAGTGTTGGACAAGTATGAGTTGGAGTACATGGTGGTAGCCCATGGCTTTTCCTGGGACCGGATTGATCACCGTGTCCTATTTTTATTTTAAAGGTTCCTCGATATCGTAGGTCATGGGAATACGGAGTCGCGCCCGCATTTCGTCTTCCAAAGGAAAGGCTGGTTTTAGTCAGACAACTCGTTCCATTGACTATTCCATCTAAAGTAATTAAATTATTGGTTGTGAAGTTAGTGCAGAAAAGTATCTGCAAGGTTATTATATTATTATTTATTCCTGCTTATCATGTATTAGTATCATGTTAGGTTGGTTTATTTATTTACTATTTGTTGATTACGTGCTTTTGTGTGTATGTTGATCATGGCTATGCCTTATTGATCCTGTGATGACCCATTTTGGTGAGCAGTCTCTAGTAGGGCTGTTCATAATGATCCGATCCGGTCGATCCGATCCGCGATCCGGTCGATCCGGTCCCAAAAATCTGATATCCGATCCGATTTTTTGAGTTTCAGATATTTCAGATCGGATATCCGAAAAATATCAGATCGGGTACGGATCACGATATTTATATTTTCGGATATCCGAAATATCCGTTTTTTTTAAATATAAGTTTTTATTTTAAAAAAAATCCTAAACAATAAAGCTTTCTGTTTAAACTTCAATGCTCAAGACTCAAGTGTTCATTCTAAACCCTGAGTAGAAACGCCGCTTCTCAACTCTCTCCACACCTGTGGGGATGCCAGATGCCAACAGCCCACCACAGACAAGTCGCAACCACCAACCGGCGACAACTCTGCCACGGCGCTAGACCACTTCTTTTCTTCTCCGCGGCGCGAATGATTTCTTCTTTGTTTTGAATGCTCAGCGAAGAAAAAAGACGAGTAAACAAAATTCCCATTTGAAATTTAAGGTTCAGTGCATCAAATGGGAATAGATCAAGATGATGTAAGATCTAAAGAAGTTGTAGAATTTAGTTTTGGTATGTTATCTTCTTCTGACTGCAAAAAAAAAAAACATAAGTATGAAGGAAAAAAAAATATTAGAGAAGATAAAAAGTTGAAGGCAAAAATCAGCCTTTGCTAGTTTGATTTCAACTTTTTCGTTTTTTTATTTATGCAAGTTACTTCTTCTTAGTTTTGTTGTTTCGTTTTTTTTTTTATTTCTTAGCTTCTTCTTTGTTTTAATGCCCAGCGACTGAAATCTGATTTTAATTGTTCTGTCTTTTAACATATTGCATCCTACATTCCTACTATGACTATTGAGTGATGCATATTGCATCCTACTACCTACTGTCAAGTAATGTCAAAAAAAAAAAAGTAATGTCAAGTCTGCCATATGCATTGAGTATAACATTTTGTGAGTTGTTGTAGCTGTTGGGCCAACAATATAAGGCCCAAATATGTAAGAAAAAACTGCTATGAAAAATCTTAAAACGAGTAAATTCAAGTGATAAAAAATTTCGGATATCCGGTTATCCGATCCGAAAAATTCGGATATCCGAAAACCGGATATCCGATTTTTTTCGGATCGGGTTCGGATCGCAATTTTGCCGATCCGCAATTTCGGATATCCAGAAGTTTCGGATCGGATCGGATATCCGAAATGAACAGCCCTAGTCTCTAGGGATCAATAGTGCATTGTTCATCTACAGGTTTGAAGATGATGCATCATGGGTTTGGGATTTGGAGAGCTTGTGTAGATTGTTTTATCATACTTTGTCTTTTACTTTTCGTAGTTGACTTTGACTATTGTCGTTGACTTTGAATTTTGTTAGTTTGACTTTTAGAGTTGACTTTGTGGTTGACTAAACTTTATTTATAAAGTTTATTATTATGTTTTCCGCTGCAAAATTCTGAATAAGCCGATACGTTTTCACACGGGCGATAATACTTTGATGATTCTCTAAGTTTTATATTAAAAAGGTATTTTAGAAAAGAGAGAATTGTCGGGGTGTTACAGTGTAAGTCTCCCGTCGCTGGATCAACATCAATTCGCGCGCGACTCTGACGTTAGCCTCTGCCACAAACGCCCTTCCGCCTCCTCCTTCGGCTTCACCACCACCGCCGGATTGTTCAAGCTTCGCGGTCTTCGCCCGTCGCCGCCTTTCATCTCTTCCTCTCTAATCGCTCTTGGCTCGTGGTCAGTTTGTGGCTCGTGGTCAGTTTGTGGCTAGTGGGTGTCCTGCATCTCCTCCTGTAAATTTTTTTATTTAATTTAAAAACCTTTAAGAATTTGTTGTCATTGTTGTTGTTGCTTCTCTCAGCAAACCGCCAAAGTTTTCAACTTTTGGGGTTTAAATTTCAATTATTTTAAAAATCTCAAAAATCATAGCTTTTTTTGGGGTTTTTGATCGAGTGAAAGAGAGGGGAAAAATGGGTTCTGCTGCTGCATCTCCTCCTCGTGGGTCTTACGTAATTAGTTTCAATTTTTTTTTGATAGTTTGTAATTAGTTTCAATTTGTTCTTTAGTTAGTTTCATTTCCTCATTCTCTTTTCTGATTTCTTTTATTTTATCTTTTGTATATTGTAATTGTTTATTTTTATTATTTATGATTTTATACTCAATACATGGATTCAATGTGTTGTACCGGTGGGTGTTAGTTACTTTTAGTTTTTATTCAATTTTAACATTGAAAATAGTATGAAGATTTTAATTTCAAAATAAAATTTATGTTTTTAAAAAACGTGTACCTATTGCTGAGGTTTTGGTCCAAAACCGCAGCAATATGTGCTCTTTTTTAATATTTAAAAAATACATATTGCTGCGGTTTTGGGAAGAAACCGCAGCAATAAGTTGACGTATTGCTGTGGTTAAAAACCGCAGCAATAGGTAATTACCTATTGGTGCACCCTTAATTGCGGCGCGGCTAAAATCGCAGCAATAGGCCACTTAATGACCGCCGCAATAAGCAATTATTCTACTAGTGTGAAAGTATTTTTTGCTTTGCAAATTTGCTTCCACACCCAACTGGAATTTTTGGGAGCATTGTACTCCCACCAATTCTCATCCTTGATGTAGACACTGTGAACCCACTTTATCCAGAGAACATCCTCTTTCTGAGCAAGCAACTTGCCATATATACTTCCCAATAACAGCAAGGTTCCAAGTAATACAATCTTGCAGACCTAATCCTCCAAGCTTCTTATGCCTACACATCCAATTCCAGGTAACAAGAGGACTTTTGTTCAAAATCAGTTTTCCTTCCCATAAAAAAGCTCTGCACAACAGCACAATCCTTTGCATAACACCTTTGGGGATCAAAAATACCTGAGTCCAATAAGAGTGAATGCTCAACAAAACACAATTGATCAGTACTGTTTGAGCTGCATATGAAAGATGCCTCGAGCTCCAACAAATAATTATATTCATAATTCTATCAATAAACACATCACAATCTGCTTTTGCTAATCTTTTAGAAGTGATTGGCACCCCTAGATATCTGAAAGGAAATGAACCTTGCTTGTAACTAGTTATCTGCAAAATTCTTTGTTGAACCTCCTCTTTCACATTCCCAAAATAAATGGCAGTTTTATCTGGGCTAGCATGCAAACCAGAGACAAGAGCAAAGGCTTTTAAGGTCCTTACCATTAAGACCACTGATTGTACATCCCCTTTACTGAAGAACATTAAATCATCAGCAAAAATAAGATGGGAAAGCTGAAGCTGTTTACATTTGTAATGAAAAGAGAAGGACTCTTTTTTGCACATTTTCTTCATAAGTCTTGTAAAATACTCCATAGCAAGCACAAAGATCAAAGGTGATATAGGATCACCTTGCCTCAAACCCCTTTTCCCTTGAAAAAAACCACATGTATCTCCATTAATGTTCATGGAAAAAGAAGGGCTAGTGATACACTCATTATCCATCTCACAAACTGCTCTGGAAATTTCAAGCCCACCAATAACTCCTTAATGAAACTCCAATTTAAAGAATCATAGGCCTTCCTCAAATCTACCTTCAAAGTACTCCTAGGAGGTTGAGATTTCCTTTTGTAGTGACAAATGAAGGTTTTTGAATTTTGGTTTGTACGTGATAAGAGCAAGGGAAGTGAGGAGAAGATGGCGGTTTTTGGATTTTGGTTTGTTAAACCTGTGGAATAGCTTTGTTTATCAAACCTAAAAAAATTAGCTATGTTTACCCCAACCTAAGAGAACACTATATTATCGGATTATTTTTTAACTTGACACCAATTTGAGAATTATTTTCTTTTCTAACACTACATTAGGACATCATTCCTCTCACATACAAATACATATATACATGCAATAAAAACAATTACTACATGACCTTAAATATTTAAAACCTGAACACTCTCAATTAATAAAGGGCTTTGCTAAATGACGCCCTAAAATTACTTACTAACGCCCTAAATACAGTATTTTTATACTGTATATGTATACCTCCATCTCTTTTCCTTTTCCATTTTTTTCTATTTTTCTCCTTTCCCTTCCCTTTCCCTACCACCACCGGTCCCAAGACGCCGGGATCCCGCCACCACCAACACTGGCGCCACCACAACAGTAAAGATATACCCAACAATCAAGTAATATTCTTACAAAAATTCACAAATTTCGTCCCCAAACACAAATGTTGAAGATGAAGTTCGAAACAACCCCAGAATTACCCAGAAAATGGAAGACTAATGTTTGATTCTGGAAGTTCAAAGGACAACAACAATATTCAAAGTTTCAAAGAATGAAAGGTACCTCAATGATTTGGGCATAAAGCTAGTGAACAGACATATAGCTCTTCATACCATCAGTTAAAAAATTCTGATTTTTTTAAATAAAATGGACGACCCACCACAAGCACAGGCGTCCATGGTGGACGCCTGCACCTGTGGTGAGGCGTCCACCATAGACGCCCCACCATTGGTGCAAGCGTCCACCATGGACGCCTGTGTCTGTGGTGGGGCATCCATGGAGGACACCTCACCATATTTTTTTGAAAAAAAATCAAAATTTTTTCTTTCTCATAAACTCAGATCTGAATTTTGCTTTTGTGGGATTTGTTTTGTGGATATGATTTTTGTTTTGTGGGATTAATCTTTACTGAAATTGTGGAGTATAAGAATCTGATGAGTAATCTTTACTGTGAGTAATCGGACGAGTTTTCTTTTTTCTCAATTTCTTTGTGAACTGGACTTCATAATTGCATTGGAATCATCAAATGCAGATATCTAGAAGTATGTAATTCAAGAATTTAATCTTACTTTTCTTAATAATGTGGCCAAACTAGTATAACTGATTAACTGGTCATTATTAAAATCAGAAAATAGAATTTTCAATTTCAAGAGAAAGAAGTTGTAAAGGAAGAACGAAAACCCACTGTATTGATGGGGAGTCCATGGTCGAGCTCGCCGGAGAAGATGGTGTCGCCGGAAAATTGGTGGTGGTGGGGGCTCCAATGGTGCAATTCATAGTGGTGGTGAAAGAAGAGGGGAAAGGGGAAGGAGAAGGAGAGGTGAGGGAAAGGGTAGAAGGAGGATATACAGATACAATATAAAAATACATATTTAGGACGTTAGTAGGAAATTTTAGGACGTTATTTAGCAACCCAGTTAATAAATGATACAAGCTCTAATAAAAATGATAATTTTGGTAATGGTAAGTGTAACTAATTAGTTAGTCCACTATAGAGTCAAAGTAAAATGCAACACAAGGAGATGTCTTAGCGACTTAGCCTCACTATTGTGAATTCCTGATCCACATCTACCCATACGGCCATACCAACCCAATTAAATAAGTGAATATGACACAGATCTAGACCAAGCTACCCTATGGAGTATTTTTATATATTTTCCAAATATATATATAGGCAACAATACGATCCTTGGATCAATGTCATTATTCCTAATCTTTCTTTTTTCTTTTAGGTACAGGATCAATGTCATCATTTTGACTGCATCTGTATCTGTTAAGGACACCCAGTACAGAATCTTCAGATTAGCCCGGCGGAGACGCTATTTTGGCAGATTAGTATATTTAAGAAGCCGCACAATCATTAATTAACTAAACTAACGAATATCTTACTAATATATATTCAGTATTCTGGTCTTGCATGTCAATAAAATAAGTATATATGCTAAGCTTAGTGGATGTTAGTTAATATAGGGTATATTCTCTTCAATTTATATTTTCTGAACTTAATTATCTTATTTTTCTTAACTTTTTTATATATTTCTCTATTAATCTGAACTTTTATATCTCATTATAAACTTCTCTTATTTATTATGAACATTTCAAAAGGACTACTCCTTTTGTTCTTTCTATTGTGAGTTGTGACTTTTGTGTTTGACTGTTTGTCAATGCACTTTTTTGACTACAAATATCTTTCATTACATATTAGGCTAAATTATAATGATTGAATATTAATAAAGTTTCATAAAACGAATTAAACAAGACCCCGTGTGACTTTTTTTTCTTATTGTTTGAGAAGAATTTAGAAGATTATGTTAATTTTGAATAGTGTTAAGATTTCAAACGAGAAGAACAAAAGAGAACGAAGGGAGTATTTACTTTTCGTTAACTTTCACATATTTTTCTAAACTTTTCTTTGTTTTTCTGAATAAAACAAACCCTTAATTAGTTGATAATGTCATTTGGGTGGTACTCATGACTTGAAATAATAGAATTTTGTCTATATCATGTCGTTATGATTCTCTATACACCAAGAAAGAAAAAGATATGAGACATCAAAAAGTCACATAAGGTAGATTTATAATAATTTATTAAAATCATGTAGTTTTTCTATCTTTATAGTGGAGTAACTCATTATTGCTAAAAACAAATTTTGATATTCCCTTCTTGTCCCAATATACTATCATATTTTGAATTTTTTCCTTCAATAATGCTAAAATGGGTATTAATTCCTG
Source organism: Beta corolliflora (assembly GCA_947648045.1). Lineage (NCBI taxonomy): Eukaryota > Viridiplantae > Streptophyta > Magnoliopsida > Caryophyllales > Amaranthaceae > Beta > Beta corolliflora. Next base: position 261,476 of record CANSZD010000743.1, read on the forward strand.
AAATGTGCCCAAGTTCAAATTAATTCCATGGGTACCGTCCACGTAGGACGGCACGCCAGAATTTTGTTTTTTTCAAAGCAAACCGTTACTTCAAGTAGCGGTTAACTTGAAGTTATTTGAAAACGGTATATGAGGTAAAACCGCTACTCGGGATAGCGGTTTACTAGGCAAAACCGCTACTTGAAGTAGCGGTTTATTATGAAACAATGAAACAAAAAAAAAAATGAAGGGGCGTGCCACGCAGCCAGATAGCGTGCCACGCAGCCACTGCGTGGCACGCCCCTTCATTTTTTTTTTTTTTTTTTGTTTCATTAATAAACCGCTACTTCAAGTAGCGGTTTATATGCATGCCTTATAACTTGTCTTAGGGACATCATATAACCGCTATTTGAAGTAGCGGTCAACTTTACATTATTGGTATTAACCGCTACTTGGAGTAGCGGTTTTGTTAAAAAAACAAAATTCTGGCGTGCCGTCCTACGTGGACGGTACCCATGGAATTAATTTGAACTTGGGCACATTTCAGGAATTAATACCCATTTTAGCATTATTGAAGGAAAAAATTCATCATATTTTTACCTTAATTTATTACTAATATCATATTTATTTTTGTTACATCATCTCACTGTGAATTTCTAAAATTTACTCTTATTTTTAGAATTTTAAAAAATTTGGTCAAAAAAAATATCTTAAAGATTGCAAAGAGGAAAGGGGATTATATAACTTAAGATAATTTAGAGTAATTTTCAATAAAAAAAATTGGTCTAGTGATAATGATTTGACCTCATGATTCTAAAACGGCGGAATCAAATTCCACTAGTGGCTATTTTCAGGCGAGGGAAACTCTTATCATTCCCCCATCACTTTCAATAAGTCAGACTTGTAAAAGTGACTGATTATACTTTCTAGAGACGAAGTTAATGGTATGGCTTCCATTCATATTATTACCTACCTAAAAAAAACCTTCAATAAATTATTGTGGGTCTTAAAATTATGTTGATCCTTAATTACATTACTTAATTCGATTAATACGACAAAGCTTCTGATTGAATTGAACTATTAATTTTAAATTCTCTATGATGCTGTAGAGTGTAGATACTAGAAGTAACTGGATAGTATAATAAGGAGACCATACCTTGTGGTTGGCTATATACTAAAGGGACGTTAGCATGTGGACTACAATCTTTATTTGCATGCAATTAATTGCCTGCATGGTGGGTCCCCAATTTTTTTTATGGGTTCCCTACTTCCCTTCACTACAAGAGTCAGATCTGAATATATGGAATTTTTTGCCTCTTTCTTTGTCTTTTTATTCATATTGAATTGTTTTGTAGATCTCAATCTACGTGAGACCTAGCTTCACTAAACAGTAAACATGCACTTTGGCTTCCAGCTTCCTAGAATAATGTACTCAATAATCTTGGAGTATAACGGTTTGATTTGGAGATTATTGGTATATTAATTTTGGAGAATTTCAGATTTAAACATGCTTTAATATGTGATTAAGATCTGACTCTTTGATTTTATGTAAACAGTAAACATGCTTTTATGTAAGTTTGATATTAGATTAAACATGCTTTTTACTGATATCGCCTTTCTAGTTTAATACTATCTCCGTTCCTTTTTAATAGTTACACTTTCACTTTTGACACTATTCACAAATTTTCCTTTGACTATCATTTGTGATTTATAGTTAAGAGAAAATATAGTCATGTGGTGTCTTGTTTGATTCGTCTCGATATGTACTTTTAGAATATCGACTTTTTATATTTTTTACAAATACAAAACTAGAGATATAAAGGCTCAAAGTAGTGCATCGGCATGCATGAAAAGTGTAAGTGTTACTATTATTTAGGAACGGAGGTAATAGTATGTTATCCTGTCCACAAGAATATCTAGGTAATTTAAAATAATTGTCATATCATGTGTCACTTCAATCAAAATAAAGCATATCTATATTAATATATTAAAAGGCGTTCTTAAACAAGGAACGGTGCCACGTGGCGCTCTCCCTAAGGGCATTTTACTCCATGTAATGGACATACAATTAAAAAAAATTAGAAGTTGCATGCTATAGGGTTCGATCCAATGACTTCAAGTTGATATACTAAAGTCTTAACCACTAGACCAAGTGTTATTTAGTGTTATTATTTTAAAGTATAATATTAATAAATGAAAATTTTCCTTACCCGAGGCATAACCCGGGCCTAATAACTAGTTTAAATCTAATTTCAGACTCAATTGTCCTTTTAAAATAATGGCGGCTTGAAAAAAATTGAAAATCAAATAAAAAATAAAGAAAAAACTAATATTCTTTGTATGAATTATGATAAATGAATGATATGGAGAATAAGTGTTTCATATTTAAAGACGTGTGATCAATTATTTTGAATCAAATGTGATTTTACTGAATAATTGCTTTGATTTTATTATTTGCTTATAGAGAACTATTAAAGACAATAATATATATCATGTAGTCAAAATTTGATTTAAGATTCTAAGGCTCTGTTCTTTTGGACTAAATAAGTCTGAACTGAAGTGAATAAGTCTGAACTGAACTGAACTGAACCGATCTGAACTGAGTATTATTAATAATTACAAGTAGAGTAATATTTTTATCATTATTGATAATGATAATAATTAATAATATTAATGATAATGATAATAATAATAATAATAATAATAATAATAACAATAATAATACTAATAATATGCATAACAATAATATTCTTATGAATTGAGTAATATTAATAATAACAAGTAGAATAATAACGATATGAAGTAATAATATTATTAATATAATATTTTTCTCCAAGATTGCTATTCGCAAGTCAATATATACAAAACCAATAGCATGTTTCACGCCTAATACTGTAGAATAGTAACAATAGCATGCATGACTCCTAATTCTAAGCAACATAATATAATATAATATAATATAATATAATATAATATAATATAATATAATATAATATAATATAATATAATATAATATAATATAATATAATATAATATAATATAATATAATATAATATGAGTAATATAATATAATATAATAATAATAATAATAATAATAAAATAACAATAAAAAAAATAATAAGAATAAGAATATAATAATAATAGTAATAATAATAGTAATATTAATAATAATAATAACAAAAATAATAATAACAATAACAATAATAATAATAATAATAATAATAATAATAATAATATAATAATAATAATAATAATAGTAATAATAATAATATTATTATTAATAATAATAACAACAATAATAATAATAAAATCAATAAGTTGTAGTCTGAACTCGATCGATCGATCTCGAACCGAACCGAACTGGTGATGAATCGAATCAATCGATTCGATCGGCCGATCGATGCCGAACCGAATTTCCATTTATTCAGTCCAAAAGAACAGAGCCTAAGTATATCCCCTCCAACAATTTTGTGAAATAAGGTTGACTACCTAATGTAACTAATTAGTTGGAATAAGTACTTGCAAATAAAAACTACTAATTAGGGCTCGTTCGGCATCATTATAAGTTTCCAGTTTTTGGTTTTATGAATATAAAAGTTATATGATATAATGGGTATAATAAATTTAAAATTAGTCATACTTATACTAAACATGTCAATTTTGAAAACTAACAACAGAAAACTGGAAACTACTTTATGTAGTTTTCATATTTTTGTTTTTGGTTTTCAAAAAAACTGAAAACTAGAAACAGAAAATGATAACGAACGAGCCCTAAAAATTTAATAGATGATAGCAAAAGTTTTAGATATGTATGCAAACTAGTTGAAAATAATAGCTTAGGTTGCTTATTGGACATTAACAAGTCCCATTGAAATGCAATTAAGGATTTTAATTTAAGCTCTAGTTATTATATATTTAGTACTGATGCTTTTGCCTTTTATTGAGGTATTGAGGAACTTATAACTCATTTATAAGAATCCAAAACTTCAATATTATTATGATATTCAAGGTTAAAAGTCCTTTAATCAAATTTGTTAGTGTCAAGGACAAAGCATATATTTTTCATTAATTAAAAAAGCATGTAGAATTTTCACAAGGTATAGGGATTTCATTGATGCAATAAGCAAATCCAAAGATTAACAACTTATTTTCTACCTGACGCATCACACACTGAAATAACAATAAGATCTTGTACGACATTACGAAGTAATTCCATATATACATCATTAACAACCCCAATTATACTTGTCGATAGCCTCGTACATAATATATGCATAATGCATTTATAGCAACTCTCAATAATCCTCATAATTCTTATTAATAACTATTACATAGTATAGGAAATTTGTAAAAGCTTAATGCTAGTCTCACCATGTAATTCGACCCTTTTCATTCACAATTCACAATCACGCAGCAAACCTTCTCTTTCCTTCCTCTTTAATTATTTCTTTTAAATATATTTTTTTAGGTGAAGATTTTCACACAAATAATTAATAAACCAATAGTATAGTGTAACGATAAAATAAAAATAAAAAAAGACCATCAAAAGACACACATGACAGAGAAAGTGACGCTGAGAAGACTGTTTTGTTGAGAGAGAAAGAAAGAAGAAGAAACTCACACTGTTATTATTAACAGAAAAAATAAATAAATAAAACTATCCTTTCTCTCTCCTCTTTCGCCATTGTCGAACATTTCAATTGCTTTAATTGTACAGTAATATTTACCTCATTTCCTACTCTTTTCTCCCCCACCTATCCCTATTTAATTTCATTAATTATCATCATTATACTTTTTGGCAAATTCATCATTTTCATAATTCGATCTTTTTTTTATCCCTAGATTTTATTATTATGTGATCCGATCTTTGCACATTGCTTTTGTGCAATTCGAAGTCCTAATTTCCGATTAATTGGGGAAATTTAGTTGAAGATCGGTTTATACTCTTTTCCAGTTCGTCGAAAGTGGAAACTCTTAGCGTAATATTGTTATTATTTGGTGGAGGTAAATTAAATTCTGTTAATTTTGTTTTTGTTCGCTATTTTAATTAATTTTATCTCTGTAATTGAGTATTTCAAGTTGTTTATTGTACTGAATGAGGGTCTTATATGCTTTGGAAGTTGCGGAAATTTGTACAAATGAGATTAGTTAGGTTTTGTTTTTTAGTGTGTGATTGTTAAGAACAGTTAATTGAAGTGAAAATGAACATGTTTGTGGTTTATTTTTTAGTAATAACTTAAATTGTTTGGGAGATATGTAATTGACAATTTGTATGATTGTTTTAAGTGATTTTGATTTGTTTTTGAAATGAGCAGGTGGATTAAGTAAATTTGTATAACTGGCGTTGTTAATGCAAATGCCAAATCCCTTATCCTCTGAATCAGGAGAGCTCGTATCGACTTCTCGACAGAGGTTAATATTATTTACTCTTTCATGATTTGTGTTTTGCTACCAACTGATAGATGTATCACTGATCTGTAGGATATTTGTTAATTGGAATAATTATTGAAAGAAGTAAGAGGAAAAAAAAAAGGAGAGCGAATTTTCTGAGAGAATTGTTTAAGTGCCTTGTTGTATTGTATGTTACTTTGGCTATTCATTTGGAAACAATTTTGCGCCTTCTGAAATTCGGATATCCTTGGAACTTGAAAGTTGGACGATTAATAGTGGATCTAAGTAGATGGAAGATTCTGAATGTAGTCTGAATTCCGACCCTTGGATCCATAACCATATTAGTACTTGTTCACAAGCCTAGGTAATATCACTTATTTCCATAATCTGCTGATTGCAGTAAAACACTGGAAAATCAAGAGTGTATATTTAGGGGTCCTTTAAATTTTTCTAGTTGTCATCGATTGTTAACTATTGGATTTTGACAAAACTAAATATGGACTGGTTGCTCTCTCAGGGAACCGAATGGAGCAGCACAATTGGATGAGGAGGAAACAATGGCTACAGTTGCTCGACTTATAGAGCAGCTGCATGCCAACATTTCTTCACCTCACGAGAAGGAACTTATAACAGTACGGTTGCTCAGTATTGCTAGAAAAAGGAGGGATGCAAGGACAATTATTGGTTCCCATGGCCAAGCAATGCCGTTATTTATATCTATACTCAGGGCTGGTACTCCTGGAGCTAAGGTGAATATTGCTGCTACTCTTAGTGTCCTCTGTAGAGATGAAGACTTAAGGTTAAAGGTGCTTCTAGGTGGCTGTATTCCTCCGTTGCTTTCACTTTTGAAGTCAGATTCAGTCGAGGCTAGGAAGGCAGCCGCTGAAGCAATATATGAAGTGTCTGCTGGTGGATTAGCGGATGATCATGTGGGTATGAAAATATTTGTCACTGAAGGTGTTGTCCCAACCCTATGGGAGCAGCTAAATCCAAAGAATCAGCAGGACAAGGTAGTAGAAGGCTTTGTGACGGGGGCCTTGAGAAATCTTTGTGGTGACAGGGATGGCTATTGGAGAGCTGCACTTGCAGGTGGTGGAGTGGATATCATTGTGGGACTTCTATCTTCTGACAATGCAGCTTCCCAGTCCAACGCTGCTTCACTTTTGGCCCGTCTGATGTTAGCATTTAGTGATAGCATACCCAAAGTAATTGAGTCTGGAGCTTTTAAAGCCTTGCTCCAACTTGTTGGTCAGGAAAATGAGGTTTCTGTCCGTGCAAGCGCCGCTGATGCTTTGCAGGCTCTTTCTTTAAACTCAGATGAAGCTAAGAAAGCAGTGGTCGATGCTGGTGGTGTTCCTATTCTTATTGGCGCTATAGTTGCTCCTTCTAAAGAAGGTATGCAAGGGGAGTTTGGTCAGGCTCTTCAAGGACATGCCACCGTAGCTCTGGCTAATATATGTGGTGGAATGTCTGCTTTGATCAAATATCTTGGAGAACTTGCCCAGTCTCCTCGGTTAGCTGCTCCAGTTTCTGACATAATTGGAGCTCTGGCATATTCTTTGATGGTCTTCGAACAGAAATCGGCTATTGAAGAAGAACCATTAAATGTAAAACAGGTAGAAGACATACTGGTGACGCTGCTAAAACCCCGTGACAATAAGCTGGTCCAGGACCGTCTACTTGAAGCTATGTCCAGTCTCTATGGAAACATGTATCTCTCAAAATGGCTTAACCATGCAGAGGCGAAGAAGATACTTACTGGCCTGATAACAATGGCTGCTCTTGAAGTGCAGGAACACCTGATTGTTTCTCTCACTAGTTTGTGTACAGATGAATTAGACATCTGGAATGCCATCAAAAAGAGAGAAGGAATTCAGTTGCTAATATCATTGTTGGGGTTATCCAGTGAGCAACATCAGGAGCATGCTGCTCAGCTACTGGTGATATTAACTGATGAAGTGGATGATAGTAAGTGGGCTATTACTGCTGCAGGAGGGATCCCTCCACTAGTGCAGCTTTTAGAGGTAGGATCTCCAAAGGCTAGGGAGGACGCAGCTCATGTTTTGTGGAATCTATGCTGTCACAGTGAAGACATTCGTGCGTGTGTTGAAAGTGCTGGAGCTGTCCCAGCTTTTCTATGGCTTCTGAGAAGTGGTGGACCAAAAGGGCAAGAAGCATCTGCCAAAGCACTGATGAGGCTTGTTCGGACAGCTGATACTGCAACCATCAATCAGCTGCTTGCTATGCTTCTGGGTGAGTCTCCGAGCTTGAAAGGGCACATTATCAAGGTTTTGGGTCATGTGCTTGGTATTGCTTCACACAAAGAGCTTGTACAGAGGGGGAGTCTAGCTAACAAAGCACTAAAGTCCCTTGTTCAAGTGCTTAATTGCTCAAATGAAGAGAATCAAGAGTGTGCAGCTTCTGTTCTCGCTGATCTCTTTAGTTCTAGACCAGAGATTTGCGATAGTCTTGCAACTGATGAGATTATTCAGCATTGCATGAAGCTTTTGACTAGCAAGACACAACTTGTGGCTACTCAGTCAGCTCGAGCCTTAGGTGCTCTGGCACGGCCTACAAGGACGAAAAGTTCAAACAAGATATCTTGTATATCCGAGGGAGAAGTCAGGCCTCTAATTAAGCTTGCCAAAACTTCTTTTATCAATGCCGCTGAGGCCGCTGTTGCTGCTCTAGCCAATCTTCTCTCTGATACTCAGATTGCATCTGAAGCTCTTGCTGAAGATGTTGTATCAGCTTTGACAAGAGTATTGGGAGAAGGTACTGCAGAAGGCAAGAAAAATGCATCACGTGCGATATACCAGTTACTGAAGCACTTTCCAGTTGGGGCTGTGCTGAAAGGGAATTCTCAATGCCGTTTTGCTGTTCTTGCTCTTGTTGAATCATTACATACGATGGATCTAGATGAGATTGGTGCGGCGGATGCCTTAGAAGTTCTTTCACTATTGGCTAGAACGAAACAGAGGGCTAATTTTACACATCAACTCTGGTCTACCCTTGCTGAAGTTCCTTCAAGCTTAGAACCTCTTGTTCATTGCCTAGCTGAAGGGCCTTCTGCAATCCAAGACAAGGTGATTGTAATTCTTTCTAGACTTTGTGGAGATCAACCAGTGGTGCTAGCAGACATGTTGATTGCTAAATCAAAGACTATTACTTCTCTAGCGAAAAGAACAATGAGTTCGTCTTGCTTAGAGGTTAAAGTTGGAGGGACAGCATTACTTACTTGTGCTGCAAAAGAGCACAAGAAGCAGTCAATGGATTCACTTGATTTGTCAGGATATCTAAGACCCCTGATGAGTTCGTTAGTTGGCATGATAAGGCAGAATTCTGGTTGTTGTTCATTGGAAATTGAAATAAGAACTCCCAAAGCCTCCAGACGAAGAACATCATTTCAAGAAGATGATGAGTATGGGGTTCCCGATCCAGCCTCTGTTTTGGGAGGTACAGCTGCCTTGTGGTTGCTATCCATTTTGTCTTCTTTTAATGAGGAAAATAAACATGTTGTGATGGAAGCTGGAGGGGTAGAAGTACTTTCTGAGAAGCTCACAAGCTATACTTCCAACCCACAGGTATGACTTGATTGGGTGGTTTTCAGTGTTTTACAGTAAGGCATTTTTAACTTTAGTTGTTAATCCTACAATCTGTGCATAAATTGTTCTACCAGGACGATGACACTAGTCGTACTGATATTCCTAGTATTAGTCTGGTTTGTTACAAGGTAATAGAAACTGTGATATAATTGTGAATGTCTAATAGCCTAGTCGAGTATTAAAGATATCAGAAATCACAAGTTCGAATTCAATATCCTCTGCTGAGTGCTAAATTTTTTTACAGTGATTTCTGCTGGAGTCCCATGATATTCAAAGATAGACTTATGAATGGTATGTTTTGCTTGGCCAATTGTAATTAATAGGTTTAGAGTTACTAATCCTTGTTAGGTACTTGTATGCTTCTAGAGTTTTGTTGGTGGTATAATGTCCATGAAGATGAGATAAATGTTGCAATTTTGCTCACTGTTCTTTTGAAGGCATGGAGATTTTTTTAGACTATGCACTAGCAGATTAGAAATTATGCCGCACATTTTTGCCTTTCTACTTATTTGAAGTCATGCTAAGATCATGATTCTTCAGAAACTGCTGCCTTGTTATTGCTGTCTTTTGTATGAAAAGATGAATATGGAGATCTTCTGGATTCTCTTTTCTGCTGCTGCACTTTGAAGATACAGTGGTGATTAGTGTCTCTATAATCTATCCTTTCTTAACATTTCATGTCAAGTAACTGAAGAAACTTCCATTTTTATTTATTAGTTACTTGTATTCATTCTTTGGATTTATTATTTTTAGATGCTATGAACTACTTTGATGATGTCAGATTGTCAGTTATGATTTTTCGATGGCTGTTGTCATATTCCGAAACTTCTTTTACGTGGGCAGGCAGAGTTTGAAGATGCCGAGGGTGTGTGGATCAGTGCTCTGCTCCTCTCTATACTATTCCAAGATGCAAGTGTTGCTTGTGACCCTGCAGTTGTTCGCGTCATACCTTTGCTTGCACTGATGCTGAAATCTGATGAAATGATTGACAGGTTCTTCGCCACTCAAGCAATGGCTAGCCTTGTCAGCCATGGGAATAAGGGGATTATGACAACAATTGCAAACTCGGGTGCAGTTGCTGGTTTAGTGACCCTAATTGGTTATGTGGACACAGACATGCCAAACCTAATCTCCTTGACTGAAGAGTTTTCTTTGGTAAAGAATCCTGAGCAAGTTGTCTTGGAGCACCTATTTGAGATAGAAGATGTAAGAGTGGGCTCAACTGCACGTAAAGCTATACCATTACTGGTCGATCTTTTGAAACCAATGCCAGATAGACCCAGTGCACCTCCAATTTCTGTCCACCTATTGACCCTAATTGCAGATGGTAGTGATACAAATAAACTGATAATGGCAGAAGCAGGGGCTTTGGAAGCTCTACCAAAGTATTTGTCATTGGGTCCTCAAGACATCACCGAAGCTTCTATTTCTGAGTTGTTGAGGATATTATTCACCAATTCAGAGCTCCTTAGGCATGAAGCTGCTATTAATTCACTCAGCCAGCTCATAGCTGTTCTTCGCTTGGGGTCCAGAACTGCTAGGCTCAGTGCTGCGAGGGCTCTGCATGAACTTTTTAATGCCGAAAACATCAGAGATTCTGAATCTGTGAATCAGGCCATTCAGCCTCTGGTTGACATGCTTGATGCTACATCTCATTCTGAACAAGAGGCTGGCCTTCTTGGACTGCTAAAGTTGACTTCAGGAGACACTCCAAAGGCCAATTTATTGACAGATATTGAAGGAAATCCACTGGAAAGTCTCTGCAGGATTTTGTCTTCTGCGTCATTGGAATTGAAAATAAAAGCTGCGGAGTTGTGTTTTATTTTGTTCAGCAATCCAAAATTAAGGTCAGCACCAGTTGCCACGGAATGTATACAGCCCCTTATATCACTGATGAGATCTGATACTGATTCAGCAGTAGAATCTGGTGTCTGTGCTTTTAACAAATTATTGGATGATGAACAGCAGGTGGAGAATGCATCAGCATATGATGTTGTGGATCTCCTTGTTTCCTTGGTTTCTGGGTCCAACTATCGACTTACTGAGGCCAGCATATGTGCTCTGATTAAGCTGGGTAAGGACCAAACTCCTCGCAAGCTAGATATGGTCAATGGTGGAATTGTTGATAATTGCCTGAAAATTCTGCCTGTTGCTCCCAGCTCTCTTTGCTCAACAATCTCAGAGCTGTTTCGCATTTTGACTAACAGTGGAGCAATTGCTAGAAGCTCAACAGCTCCAAGAATTGTGGAACCGCTATTTAGTGTTTTGCAACGTCCTGATTTCAGTATGTGGGGACAGCATAGTGCCCTGCAAGCACTTGTGAATGTACTGGAGAAACCACAGAGCTTAACAACTTTGGAACTCACCCCTAGCCAAGTCATTGAACCGTTGACATCATTTCTAGAATCACCTTCTCAAGCAATCCAGCAACTGAGCTCTGAATTATTATGTCACCTTCTTGCTCAAGAGCATTTCCAGCAAGATATAACGACTAAAGCTGCAATAATTCCTCTTGTACAGATTGCAGGAATTGCAAATTTGAACTTACAGCAAACTGCTGTCAAAGCTCTGGAAAAGATTTCTCTGATTTGGCCGAAAGCAATTGCAGATGCTGGAGGTATATTTGAGCTTTCCAAAGTCATTATACAGGACGATCCTCAGCCACCTCATTCATTATGGGAATCAGCAGCACTGGTCCTATCTACTGTGCTACATGTGAGCGTAGAGTATTACTTTGAGGTGCCTCTGGTGGTTCTTGTGAAATTGTTGCACTCGTCACAGGAAAGCACTGTCAGTGTGGCTCTTAATGCTCTCATTGTTCAGGAAAGAAATGATGGTCGCAGTGCTGAATTAATGGCTGAGGCTCGAGCTATAGATGCTCTCTTAGACCTTCTAAGATCACATCAATGTGAGGAAACAGCTGGGAGATTGCTGGAAGCGTTATTTAACAATGTGAGAGTTAGAGAGATGAAGGTCACTAAATATGCAATTGCACCTTTATCGCAGTATCTCCTTGATCCTCAAACCAGATCCCAACCTGGCAGACTACTTGCATCTTTGGCTCTGGGTGACCTCTCACAACATGAAGGGCTTGCTAGAGCAAGTGATTCTGTTTCTGCATGTCGTGCCCTGATAAGTTTGTTGGAAGACCAGCCAACAGAGGAAATGAAAATGGTCTCTATATGTGCACTGCAGAATTTTGTCATGCACAGTAGAACAAATAGACGTGCTGTTGCAGAAGCAGGTGGCATTCTTGTTGTTCAGGAGCAACTATTATCCTCTAACTCAGATGTTGCCATCCAGGCAGCTTTGTTGATTAGGTTTCTCTTTTCAAATCACACACTTCAGGAATATGTATCGAATGAGCTCATAAGATCCCTGACAGGTAACCTCGAATTAAACTATCTCTAATTGTATTATCATTCTAATGCACTCATCTTTGCATAACCAATAGACAAATCCGTTCTTCATTTTATACTTTCAGTTTTGAGACTAACATCCAGCTATTGGTGATTTATCCACCACGTTACTCACCTGTTCCATACCAAGTAGTTGGAGCACTGAAATAATGCAAAAGAAATAAACAACTATTTTTGTCCCAAAAGTATTTTGGAAAGACATCATTGGTAGATTACAGAAACCCATTGTGAAACCTAGGATATCATTTTCTTCATTCAAATTCAAGATGTGGTCAAAACAATAATGTTAATTCCTACTTTAACCAAAATATTATCAAGAAGTGCTTATCTGTCTATACGCATATAAAAAAAAGATCAAAATCTGCCCATATAAAGTTTTGACATTCTTTTTCTGTGTGTAAATATTGTTTGTTTTGTGGAAGTACAAAAGCGAAACAACCTGTGTTTTAGAGTAGTATTAAATGGTTTTTGAAAGATTTAAATAAGTTCACCGCATAACTGTGGCTTTATTGGCTTTTTTCTTTTTCATGTATTCAAAGTTCAAACAGCCAAAATTACGTTTGGGAAATGACTAGCTTTTGGATGTTTCCCAGATCTTGGATTGAAATTTGTATTTTCTGACGAGTTTCTTCTTGATAAATATCTTTCTTATTCACTGCCAGAGCTGATATCTAAATATTTTTCATCGTCTATTTCCAACTACTTTCTTTGGTTCAGGCATCATAATTTCCAGTTGCGATAAACGGATACTAGGATTTTCAGATTTCATATGATTTTACATGGTTGTACTCTCTAGCGATCCGAACATAGCTAGATATTGACTCCTATATTAGTATAGAAACGAAAGATTGGGCATGATGAGGTGAGGTACTGATTGCTACCGACTTCTCAAGGGAAATTACATTAATGTACTGTCATCAAATGACTAACCGTGGGATATCTTTGTCAAAAAGCCGTATTCCCTATTTAAACTATCCTCTCCAAATGGACTCCTTCACCTAAACCCACTTTCAAATTAATAGCAAGCTACCCCAGAGATAAATTTTGCAATCACTTTCATAAAAGATATTACACTTACGTAATTCACTCATTCTGTGAAAGTTCAGGTATTTTGTGAATCCAGGTGACGAAAGACAATTGGTTGCAAGAGGAAGCCACCACAAGCATTTTCCATCTAAGGCAATGTTGTGGTTATGAACCACATTCTCAACATTTTAGTCCCTCCTCCAGCCTGCAAAACAGGCTTGCACCCACCAAGTGGTCTATTGTGCTCTGCCTTCTCCAGAAATTGAACTAAACAATCAGTAGACTTGTGTGACCATAGAATACTCCCCTCACCCCCAACTTTATCTGAGAAAATTATCCGTTAGGTCATTTGTAGACCAAGGCAAGCATCTAGGTGGTTACCAACGGACTAGGAGGAATTTTTTTGCTTGAAATATAATGGAAGGGAGAGGCCTTTTGAACTTGACCAGAAGTCTCTAGTTTTGGTGGCTGGTCCTGTCATCTCTTCCCAGACGGTTTTATTGTGGTATTCTTGAATGCCTACTGAACTTCAATTTTATTTTTTTAAAGTGTCAGTTGGTGTGAAATATTAATTATCTTCCTTCTCTCAATGTGTGGATACGGTCTGTGTTTCATGAAGTATTTAACTTCCTTTATCTTTCGATGGCTGGCAGCTGCATTGGAGAGAGAACTGTGGTCTTCAGCAACAATCAATGAAGAGGTTTTAAGAACAATAAACGTGATATTCACTAACTTCCCTAAGCTTCACATATCTGAAGCTGCAACTTTGTGTATTCCTCATTTGGTAGCAGCTCTAAAATCTGGAAATGAGGCAGCCCAGGAATCTGTACTAGACACCCTATGCTTGCTCAAACATTCGTGGTCAACCATGCCTATTGATACTGCTAAATCACAAGCTGTTGTTGCTGCTGAGGCAATCCCAATCCTGCAAATGTTGATGAAAACTTGTCCTCCGAGTTTCCATGAGAGAGCAGACAGTTTGTTGCATTGCCTACCAGGGTGTTTGACTGTCACAATAAATCGTGGTCACAACTTGAAGCAGGCTATGGGAACCACAAATGCTTTCTGTCAATTGACAATAGGCAACGGTCCTCCGCGGCAAACCAAGGTAAGCTTACGGCTAATAACTTTATGAGCCTTTTCTCATGATCTCTTCTTTTAGTATCAAATGTTTTTATTGGCATTTTGAAACTTGGGGTTGCTTACAGTACAGGGATTTTTTTTTATTATTGTTGACTTGTTGTATCTGGATATATTCTTACTCTCGTAACAGGAATAGGAAAGGGTGGGGGGGGGGTCCCTTCATTCTAAATATCCTGGAGTTGTGAATGAAACTCATAGCTCTTTCTTTTCCGGTACAGAAAGAATCCTAGAGTCAGGCCTAACATCCATCTATGACAGGCTGTTTCCATCAGTGATCAGTCTACAGAGGGAAAATCTGACCTTGTTATGTTTGAAGCAAGGAGATCCATCATCTCTCCTTCACTTCTTCTCTCACAATGTTTCGAAGAGGATGATATCTAACAGAGAGATAACTGAATACTGATCATAGTGATGAGTGGGTGAAAAAGAAAGTCTTTGCGTCACATTTCCATTTTTTGTGATGGTACTGTTTTAGCTCTCTAATGATTTGGAGAGGCTAAAAAATGCTTTTGACTTCTCGTCTAAATTTAAGCTGATCTCGGGGCTTAAGATCAAGTCTAGTGTTAGAACTTAGAGGGTTGACGTAAGGATTTTCTTCTTTTGGAGGGCAGTCAGTCTGCCTATTTACTTATATTGTGTCTCCAGCAGTCCGTTAGGAGATAATCTCAAATTCTAGAATCCAACAGTGATTAAAATAATTGTTTTTGGTGAAAATTCATCCCTAACCCAATTTGTTTATTAGACAGGTTACTGAATCTAACTGTGATTAATTGATTATATTACTTCATTATTGTTTCAGTTAAAGTAAAAGTGCATGCTTAGATATCTTTTGTAACTAATGTTCCAATTTTGCAATTTCCTTTTCTTTTTAGCTCCTTGTCCTTGTAATCTGTAGTTCTTCTTGTCTGATTGACCTCGTCTTATCCAAAAAGGTCATTACATATACTTGCCACATACACTGCGTTCTCAACATGCTGCTTAAAATTCGACGGGACTGCTTCCTATTAGATGAGTTCCCATTACATATTTTGGCACATTGGTACATGATTAACTTGTTCATGGTGCTGGTTTTCAGGTCATGAATCATAGCATCTCTCCAGAGTGGAAAGAAGCCTTTACATGGGCATTTGATGTGCCACCAAAGGGACAAAAACTCCACATCATATGCAAAAGCAAGAACACTTTTGGAAAGGTGATTATCATTTGTATCATTTGCACTGATTAATTTTAGTTCTGCACTTGCATTACTCAGGTCCGTATTACCCAATACTGCTAATGCATGGTGGCTGATCGCAATAGAACAATAGTACTTTGAACATGTATCTCTGTTCGTTAACCATTATGGCCAAGCAGCCATATATCTCCTCTGCTTTTTTCTTTCTGACTATATGATTGTGGTTCTGCTCTGCAGGCGACTCTTGGTAGAGTCACCATTCAAATCGATAAGGTGGTGACAGAAGGCGTCTACAGCGGATTTTTCAACCTTAATCATGACAGCAATAAAGATGGATCCAGAAAACTCGAAATCGAGATTATGTGGTCCAACAGATTATCTAATGATATTATGTAAACAAGAAATTGTTATAGAAGGAAGTTCTATGAAGCGAGCGAAGTTGCAGCGATGCTACCAGTGAAGTATTGGTGGTTTGCTGTCCCTGTAAATTCAGAAGGTTCCTTGCCTTGTATGTACTCTCCTCTAGTCCCCTTTACAGTAATCATTTTTGTAGTGAAGGTTTTGTTGCCTATATAGATTGTATAATCTTCATAAAAAATGTTGAGGTGTGAACAATCCACATTTCCTGCAGTATGAGGAAATCTTAAAAAGTTTCAGAAGTTGGTTGTACAGCTGAGTTTTAGGTGCTAGGAAATCCATGTTTCTGAAAATTGTCCAGAACATATATTCTTGAAATTATGAAGAAAAAGAAAAGGAGAGAGAATGTATCATTTGCCTTTTTATTAAATATTGGCGATCTGATCCAGCAAAATTTGAGGTGAGGATTGTCTTTAGTTGTACTTGTATTTTTCCCTTAGCAACTTGTTTATGTAAAAAACAGCCAATGAATGGTATTGTTCAGAGAAAGCAATGCACATGGTATTACGTGTTTTTAATCTTCCTTTCGATCTTTGCTAAGAAAATCACCTATGCTTGATGCTCATGTTTTATTCCAGCAGAGTAGTTAACAAAGAAAACAGAGATTACTTGTCATGGCACCCTCAGAGTATAAATTTTGGTGGGGTCGCTTGCCATGTGATGGAGATTCAGTGCAGAATTTAGCCAAGATTTTTTTAGGGGAAAAAACAATTTCAAATAATGTACTCATTTGTAAATAAGAGTAAAAGAGTACAAGTCGTGTATACAAACAAACTTTACTGAGAAGAAAAAATAGGTATGACAATCATCCAAGTTGCCTCCTTAACTTTTGTATAAAGCAGATTGGCCCGAATACAAGGGTGCGTCAATATACACAAATTATTAGAATAAACGGTCTAATTTTAACATAAAATTAGACAAATCCAAGCCTACATCCTCCTAACAAGCCCATTCCATCTCACTCTAATCCATCACTATTTCTAGGCATCTCGCACCATCCTAGTCGTCCCTTCTCTTCCCCTTCCTTGTTTTTCTTTGAATCTCGAACTACAACATACATTTTTTAAAAATAATACAACAGTCTTACCGAATGGATTAAACTAGTCACCAAATGGATTAAAGAATGTGATTAATAAATGAATGAAACTAGTCACTAAATAGATTAAACTAATCACTATATTTAAAAAAAGTGGTTCGTTCTCTTCTTAATATTGGGCTTGGACCGCACCTAATTTTAAATTAAAAGTAGGCGGTCTCTTACAAGACCAACTGGTCAATATATGTCTTTCGCACGAGCTCAACGCTTATTAAAGCACAGTACTCATCTCTCAATTTCGACTGTTCATCTCTCCATGCTCCCATAATTGGCAGCACTAAAGATGAACGATAGAACATTAGAACGTTTAGAGCTTGACTAGTTTATGGTAGATAACCCATTGTCATGACAAATTAGTAAGAACGCACAAGTGATTTTCCTACAATCTAGGAAGTCATTTACGTACCAATTCACATCTTATGAAATTGTTCCTATCTTTTTTTTTGTTAAATTGTTCCTATCCTACGAGCACCATTTAAGTTTTTAACACTTGCTGCTTAGAAGTTAGAAAAAAACATCTTCCCCAAAAAGGGAAAAAAAAAAATCAATGTTCAAAGACCACATATGGGGTAAAGGGAGAGGAATGCGTACTATAAACTTGCAGTCGCAGTAATGTTCATGCTGAAGTAACCTTTTTTCTTTTGAGGGAATGCTGAAGTGACTTCAACCAACGAACTCGCAGCCATGGTAATATACTTAAATAGACAATTGAGTTGCATAAGTCTTAGCTGCTGAACTGAAGAAATGCTCATCAAAGTACACTCCAACCCTTAGGAAGCGCCTTCACATAATCACATCCCCACACGCTTGGAGAGTGTGGAGGGTAGGTTTAAATTTACATATGTAATACATGAAGAAAGCTTCAACCAAACCTGGGGCCAAAACAAAGCTACCTAGCTACCGATCAGGTCAGACACCTTTAACAAGAAAGTAACATAGACATTTCTGATTTCGGCAAAGGGAAACAACTCATGTACTTCGTAGAGGACATCTAATTTGCGGCCGCAACCAATGCAGAACGAGCCTTTGTAAATGAAGCAATAAGAGATCCAAGCTGTAGCTTATCGCTACATCCAAAACTTAGTCTATACCTGCAACCAAAATTAATTTGTTGTTAACAATTAAGTATTCCATGAACTAACTCCTCCCCATGTTCAAAAGGTGTGCGCTGATTTCAGGCATGTTATAGATCCCAGAGGCACCAAATTAATTTGCTCATTAGGTAATTCCTAATTATTATAAAACCTCTAATATTGTATTGAGGGTACATCTCATAATGCAACAACATTCCGTGCTATCTTTGATACCCACTAAAATTCAAACGCACATTATAATAAACAATTCTAGATTAGCATTAGCAGGCCAAAATAATAAGTGCTAACTCAGAAGAATAAGAGACAAAAATGCATACTCTATATCGGCCATATCATTAATCAGTTGAACTCGAACATCTGCCGGCATCCTAATTCGAAAAACAAACCTGTAAACACAAATTCAGTAAGTTAATTCAGAGCAGCTCAGGTGATGAGTGCATAGATACTAGGAAGAGAAACTCACATTGTCACTTCTCTTATGATGTCCACCAAGGCCAGTCCTTTTCGGGTCTTCATATCAGAAACTTCTAAGAAAAGTTAAGAGTAACAAATACGCAGAATGCAGATCAAAAATTACTCTTAACAATACTATAAAGCACAATGAGTTTATAGGATACGGCTATAACTAGTAGCAAAAGTCTCATTGAGAAGCCAATATGATATTTGCTCAATATCCTTTGGCAGAGGATTTCCGGTGCACAGGTAAACTGCTTCTTCTGTTATTTGTTGAGACGCCATGTGTGTTGACTGCAAGCATTGACAACAAACACATGGTATACAAGGGAAGCAGAAGGTCAACTTTAATTCACCACCCACGAAACTTTATGTTGTGCCAATTAATATAATAGTAATATGAATGCAATGGAGTAACACCTAACTCCTTGATTCGGTCGCATAAGAGAAAGGATGCAATTGTTGTGAAATAACATGAGATAATGTCACAAAGTGCTACCAGTCCTACCACTATACTGAACAAAGAGCAATGGATGTATGGAAACAAGAACAAAGTGTTCTCCAAAATGAACTCAATTATGCAGCTTGTACCCATTAACCTGTAATGCAACACAAGTATTATACTAACTCATCAGACATTATACCTTACAAGGTGCCATCTCTAATAACAGCAGAAAAGCACGTAATAAGAGAGCACTAGCTTTCCAATTCCAGAATCAAACTACATCGCTCAAAGAAGAGTCTATTAAGTTTAATTATCAAAGTGGCATGGGAAGGGGGGATTACAGATTATTTGGGAAATATCTGCTACGATTTCAAAAAGCACAGCATAAAACTATATTAAAAGAAGCTATCAGACCTGCAAAATATTCAGAGCCTTTCGCATGTCCCCAGTACTCAATCGCACGATTGCAGCTAAGCCAGACTCGGTTACATCAATTCTACATAACAAAATAACAATTTAGTATGTTTATGAGCTTTCTTACTGCACTTATGGAACAAATTATGAATAACATCAGCATAAAAAGAACTGAGAACAGAAAATAGAGCCACAACACACAAAACACTCATATAAGCAATATATTAAACTTCAAAGAATTAAAATGGCATCCCTTTTACCCATGATACGGCCTACTTAGCATAACAACAGAAGCTTTCTCAAGTGCCACAGAAGGGTGCAAACAAATCTTATTTATTCTACGAGAAGTTAATGAGAGGATAAAACCACTATCTTAATTGTCAACTGCACATCATATAATATCATACAACCAATTCAAAGAACTAGGATAAAATCTACTGGGAACTGATTGATGTATGCCTGCCAATGTGATGAACGCTTGTGCTCATAAAAGGAAGACAACATAGCCTCAGACAAAACCAGTAGAAAGGACAAAGATCAAACTAGGCAATAACTTCAAATAGTTCACTGTCACTGTATCTCCCTCAATCATACACCCAAAGCTTCTCAATTAAGAATATTCTGCACAGTCAAATGATATACAATCTAGAAAGGGAAGGAGAACTAATAGGGCAGTTTAGATACCACAATAGGAGATCATGATCAATTAGACTTCAAAACAATGCTCCTACACAAACAAATTCATCTTTCAACTTTCATCTTTCTTGATCATTATGATGGGTCAAGGGATTAACAATTATAACTCACCCTTCACCTTCTATAACATGTTTAAGCCGCTCTGTGACATGTGTAGAATCAAGAGGAGCAAACCGGAATCTTGTGCATCTTGACTGGAGTGCTGGAATGACCTTGTTAACGTTGTTACAGATTAATGCAAATCTCGTGCTTTTTGTGTATTTCTCAATTACTAAATCCATGAAAAAAAAAAGACAAACACTAAAGTCAACAATGAGGGTGAAAGAAAAACAAAGAAGAGGGGAGGAAAAAAACTCATCAATACCTCGACGTAAAGCAAATTGTGCATCCTTTGTCATTGCATCTGCTTCATCCAGTAAGACTAATTTTACATGTGATTTTGCACTGCCAATATTTGAGGTGTAATGATAATCATCAGTATGTCAGACAAACAGCCACACAACTCAACAATGACCACACAAAGATCAAACACATACAAAGGTAAAAGAAAAACAAAAGAGAACTACAATCAGTTTCTTTAGGAAAGAAAAAATCAACTAGAAGCATTGCAAACATGTTCAAGTTCATGGAAAAGAAAAAATAATAGATGCAAGATGCTTATCCCATCTCATATAATATACATACCACAAAATTATGCTCAGATGCACGTGCAAAGAAGGAGAACATAGCTATTAACAAATTATTTACTAAGAAGTGAAAGAAAAGCCTATATATGGGCTCAAGTAGTTCGAATACCACCTACCGGAAAGAACTAGCAAAATAAGTTTTCTTGTACATCCACATCTCTTTTGCTATCTCCTTCTACCTAATCGTTTACCAATCACATCATGGTCCAAAAGCTAAAATAACAAAAGAGGGGGAGAGACCAATTTAGACCCTTCTAAACACAGGACTTATGCTTATTCATTACTCAAAGTCTCAAACTAAAAAAGAATCACACTAAATCTTTACTTGGGCTTAAATTAGCATATGAGACCCTTCATCACTTAAATTGCAAACGACACTTAAGGTATAAACTTATTATAATGCTATATCTGGAACCTTGACACCACAGTTTGTAGCCTCATATTAGTCATATATCACTGTGTCATTAAAATATTGCAGCTGCATTACCACACACAGCTATGTTTCCATTGATAAACCCATCAACACAGACATACTTTTATTTTACTCGCGACAATTCGACTTCCATAGTTACCAATGCACAACTTTGACCATTAATATCTCTAATTTTCAATTAGCAGATATTATTGTCTTATAGAAAGTTGATATTATGAATATATGCATAGATGAATCACACATCTTACATGCTAACTTTTAGGGTACAATAAGGCTCGGTTCTTTTGGACTGAATTAATGTAAATTCAGTTCGGATAAATTCACTTCAGTTCGAACAAATTTAGTTCATTTCCTCTTACAATATTAATTCACTCCAGTTCAGACAAATTAAGTTCAGTTCAGACAAATTCAGTTTCGTTAAGTTCAGTCCAAAAGAACATAGCATAAATCGTGCAAAAGTCAAATTGTAGCGGGAAAAAAAAAGCCAGAGGTAGTATATAACAAAACAAAAAGCAACGTTACCCAAAAGAGAAACTTTGGGTGCTGGCAAAATCCTGAATTTGCTGACGAACAACATCAATTCCGCGTTCATCAGAAGCATTAAGCTCAAGAATCATGTTATGAAACTGATTCCCGTAAAGTTTCCTCGCAACCGCCAAAATTGTCGACGTTTTTCCTGTTCCTGGAGGTCCGTAAAGCAGTAGATGCGGCAATTTATTCTCGCTTGTCAACCTATCAACTGCTCCCAAAACATACTTAATTAGAACATAAACAACAAAAAATCAAAAATCCATAACCCTAATTAGCAATCAAAAAAGAATAAAATTGGACAAAAAGTAGGAAAATTACTGGTATCGATAATGTCGCGGTGGGCTGCAACATCGGCGAGAGATTGAGGGCGGTATTTTTCGACCCAAAGGCCGGATTTACCGTCGCCGGGGACGACGACGTTTTTGCCTTTGTTAGGTTTGATGATAGGACTAGGAACGTTGTGGTTATCGGCTTCGTCGACGTCCATGAGAGAGATTGTTTCCGCCATTGTTGTGTGCTTAAGAAGGTTTAGGGTTTTGGAGAAGTGAGAAGAAACTGGGTTTCTTTCGTGTTGGGGTGTGGTTTTGAGCAGGTTGCTCCCAAATTGGCGCCAAATTAAACTTTTACTTACTACACCTTTTTTTTCTATTCCAATTTTATTCGCAACTTAAGACAGTGAATAAAAAATCCGTTGCCCAAAAAAAAAGTGAACGAGACTAGGAGAGATTTATTTATTTTATTCTATTTTTCCTGTCAGAAAAATGCAAGGATAAGTGAAAAGGAAGACAATCTCTGCACTGTCTCTCTACAAACTCTCCCTAAAAACCCTAGCAAAGCAGCCGCCCACTCCTTGACAGTAGGCTCATTGGTGGCCTGAGCGCTGACTGCTCCCTTTCGTCGCCGGCGAGCCTGCTCCATCAGCACCCCGACCACTGTCTTGGTGATCCCGTCGTTGTAGCAATTGTTCTTTTCCCGGCATTGGAGGAATTAACCGGGCCTAAGTTCACACAACCTCGGGCATCCTCTCTCCAAAGCTTCCCCAAACGTCGTCGTTGATAATCTCGCCGATAAAGGTAGAGTTTAGGGTTAGGGTTTCTTGTCTGGGATAGGAAGTACTCTAATAGGTTTTTTTGGCACTCCTTTTTACCGGAGCTAACCTTGTCGCCGTCTTGTGGTTTCGGATTTACCCCGATCTTTTAATATGATTTTTCGGCACTCCTTTTACCGGAGCTAACCTTGTCGCCACCATCTTGTGGTTTCGGATTTACTTCGATCTTTTAATATGATTATTTGGTACTCCTTTTACCGGAGCTAAACTTGTCACCACAGCTTGTGGTTTCGGATTTACCCCGATCTTGACTGTAAAGGAAAAGATTAGGTTAAGGTTTTTGTTTTGGTATTAGGTCTAGCCATTTGTCCTGAATTTATGTTTAAGTATGTTTAGTGTTTGTTGTTTTTGGTGGGTAGTTTTGTTTTGGCTTCTCTTTGGTAATGTTGGATGTTTCATGTTTGAGGTTGTTGGTTTTAGTGTCAATCATGGTTTTGGAATGTGTGGCTTATATTTTAATTTGATATCCTATGTCGGATAGTCTAAATTGGAAGATTGGTGAAGTAGGATTGTTTGGATTAGTGAATTGGTTCCTGGAGGTAATGGTAATTGGGGTCCTTTTCTCCTTCGACAAATGAAGTTTGGATTTTGGAAGAGGTGTTGTGTTGAGTGTTGATAAGGAGGACCTTTCTTAGTTAGAAGTCTTGGAGGCTATTTTGTGAGTGGTATGTCAAGGATTAGAGACTTGTGTGGAAGGGGGGTTTTGGTATTCCTGGGTCTGGATTGTTAATTTGTCTTCAAGATTAACTTAGGTTAATTTATTCGAACGCTGCTCCTAATTCTTTGAATTTTTAAAGCATGCTTACCGAGTCACTTTTAGTGACTCATGTTGCTTGTGAGCAATTCACAAGTCCTTTGCAACCAGATTTGATCTCGTCAGTCCGTCATTACTACTCTTCTATTTCTATTCTTGTTTTCCAAGTTCTACAAGCTCTCAAGGGCCTTCATTGTCAACACTGCCAACTGGAGCTCAATCTTCTACAATAGAATGACTACTAGTGGCTTTAGCACTCTTGAACATTGTAAACAAAGCTATTTCAACAATCAAGGGTCCAACGGAGAAGAGCTTGCTACCCGTTTCATTTGTAGTAGGTTGTTTCTAGTATTTCGTACGTGTTGTAAGGATCTCCAATGACTCTAATAATGTGTAAACTTTCTCTTTTTTTATTTATGCAAATTAAGTTGATGTCCAAAAAAAATTATGTGTTAATGTAGTAATGAGATGCATCAAAGCTATTTGTTGTAACTTATTGATAATCCGAACAAGAAGATTTGTGAGGAGGGAAAAAAAGGTATAAATCTAGTTCATGTTTTGAAAAATATAAAATCACAAAAATATTCTCATGTTAATTATTTATATATCTTGTGGAGAAAGATTATTTATTTAATCTAGTCAAGATAATTTTTATTCATGCACTATGACTTTATATTATATGGTATGTTTGATAAATCTATTAACCTAGAATCTTTGGGTAAAAGATTCTTAAGTTTTTAGATTGTTTATTGTTGTTGTTATTGATTGAAAAGAAGTTGAAATATTCGTGCCTACAAAGAAGGGAAGTAGGGGCGAAATTTCCTCAACCACCTGCTAAATGTAAGCCCACTAACGGATAGTGAAGCGGTTGATTACCGTTGCAATAAACGTGGAGAAAGTGCAGCGCCTTTGGGGCCATGATCTCCATAACTCTACAAGCGCACAACATGGAGAATGTGGAGCATTACATTTTCAGAAAGAAAAATACAGCAGCTATATATATAGAGGATGAATTGTTCGAAGAAAAATATAACTTTCAAGCATTCAAAAGTCAATCTTTACTTAGAAAGTTTTTCTGTAATTTGCCTCTCATATTCAACAACATACTCTTGTAATATTAATAGTCTTTGGGTGAGAGAAAATCTGAGAATATCCTTGTAATCAAGAGAGAGAAAGAAAGAGAGAAAAGAGAAGACTTCGAGTGAAGTCAAGTGAATGTCATCAGTTCAGAGGGAACTGAGTGACTGGGAACAAGTTCCTAGAAGAACAGAGACAGGTCCAGCAATAGGTTGTAAAGAGAGTCTTTTGGCCTATTATATTAAATAGAGTATTGAGTCAAAATCCCACGGGGTCAAGGTTTTTCTTCCTATTGTGCCCTAGGAAGTTTTCCTTGTAAAAATCTTGTGTGCTTTTTCTCTTTCGTTTTTAAGTTATTTCAATTCCGCATTTTAAGGTCGAAAATTTCTCCTCAACTATAATTCACCCCCTCTTGTAGTTGGTCTAGTGTTCATACTAGAATAACAATTGATATCAGAGCCTAGTACCTCCAGAATCAGCTAACACTGAGGAGATTGTACCTGGAACAATGAACACTACGGGAGAAAAACTTGATGAAGGGTACTCAACCCAACGCCCACCTATGTTCAATGGCAAGCATTATCCATACTGGAAGAATCGTATGGAGATCTTTAAAAAAGCTGAAAATTACTAAGTTTGGAGAGTCATCGAACTTGGTGACTTCGAAATTACAAAGAAGAACGACAAGGGCGAGCTGATTCTCAAACCTCTTGAAGAGTTTGACAAAGACGACTTTGACAAAATGGAAATGAACAGCCTGGCCAAGAAGCTACTCCACTGTGGTCTTGGTCCCCATGAGCACAACAGAGTCATGGGATGCAAGACTGCTAAGCAGATGTGGGAACTCCTACAAGTTACTCATGAAGGAACAAGCGAAGAGAAACGATCGAAGATTGATATGCTCATGCATATATATGTATTATTTCATATGAAACAAAAAGAGCCTGTTCAAGACATGCTCACTCGCTTCTCAAACATAATCGAACTTGAATCTCTTGGAAAAGTTATCTCTCCAGAGGAACAGGTTCGTAAGGTACTAAGGAGTCTTCCACAAGATGAAAAATGAATGGCCAAGACTACGACATTGTTGGAAACAAAGGACTTCACAACTTTCAACATTGAACAACTTGTTGGTTCCTTAATGACCCATGAGTTGCATCTAGGAACTGAAGAGACTGAATCATCGAAGCCTAAGGCTTTGGCTCTCAAGTCAGAGGAACAAGAAGATTCAGTAACTGATGATGAAGAAGCAGCTATGATCGTGAGAAGGTTCAAGAAATTCTTCAACAAGAATTACAAAGGAAAGGTCACAAAGAAACCATCAAAGTTGAGTTGTCATAAATGTGGAGCTCTTGATCATTTCATCAAGGAGTGTCCTCAATGGGATAACGAGAAAGCAATAGGGAAGTTCAAGGAGAAGGGCATGGATCAACAAAAACCCTTCTCGAGAAGTGACATGAAGAGAGTCATGGTTGCAGCATGGGGAGAGTCTGACTCAGAAGAGGAGCAGGAACATACTGAGGAAGAAACTGCCCATCTATGTCTCATGGCGAATGTTGAGGAAAAAGTGGAATCATCAAACCCTAAGGTATGTTTTAATGCTATTGAGGAGGAACTTACAGGACTTAATAAGAGCCAATTAATTAAAATTTTATTAGAAACCTTAGATGATTACAAGGAAGTTTGTGCAAAAAGAGATCAAGTGATAAATGCCTTGAGAATCACTAAGGATCATTCAAATTGGTTTAACACTTTAAAGTGTAATACTGAAAAGAGATTATTTGAACTTTTTAACAAGAGTAGAGCTTTTCAAGAAGCCTTTGAAAATGTCAAATTAAAAACGAGAATTATCTTTTGAATGTGGAAATGGCAAAATTGAAACTATTTGTTCCTGAAGGAACATGGTCTTCATCTAATACCATAACTAATGTTGAAAACTTGAGAATTGATTATGAATTTTTTTTACAAGAAAATCTGGTATTAAAGAAGAAATTGGAACCCTCAAGGAACAAACTTCCTGATCCAGTCACTTGGATACAAAAATATCAGAATAAAGGGAGAGATGGACTTGGTTTCAATCATAAGAAAAAGAACAAAAAGAAAAAGTATGTTGATCTGCCAAATAGTAAAATATGTTCTTACTGTGGGGACAGTGGTCACATTGTGTCTGAATGTCCCACCAGAGAAGACGTAACAACCTTGAATTTCCATTTTCTTTAGAAAACATAACAGAGTACAAAACATGGACAATTCAAGAGCTGCTATGCCGCGATTCATAAACATTTAATAACCGCAAGGCAAAAGATATTACTACTAATACATAAATCCATTATTAACTATTATAATTAAAAGGAAATGTAATTAATTAATACACTCCTATAACAAACCATAATTCTAAACTATTGCAGCGGAAGTCTTAACTTTAATAAATCTACATTTAGGTGAAGTCAACGCTCTCACCCCAATATAAGCTAGTCACCATCAAGCCCTGCACATTGAAGACATGTAATATCAGCCAAAAGTCTGAGCAAGATTTCATACCAATAACAACTTTGAGCTATCCAATGTGCAGGTGAAATACTTACATAGTATTCCACAAAATCATTTCACCTGTACAACATTCAACTTGAATATAATAGACAACCTTCAATAATTCAAATACACTTTACTTTCTTTATAAACCATTCTGTAAAACTTTCAAATATAACTCCTTTGAAATCTATGAGTAGGAAGTAATAAAAATCCAATGAGCTAGCTAGGCTCACTAGATAAGGTAAACACCAAAGTCCCTAGTATGCATACCCCTAACTTGATAACGTATCAAGAAGGAACACGAATGGCAAGAATATTGATCAATATACTCCCAACTACTAAAATAAATTGTTGAGACACTGTTAACTCAACATACTTCCATACTCGAGGAATACCGCTTACCGGCAACCCCACAATTTAATTAAAACTTGTCTCACGAGGAACTTCCTCCTTTTAATAATCTCAAACTTGTCTCACGAGGAACTTCCTCCTTTTAATAATCTCAAACTTGTATCACGAGGAGCTTCCTCCTTCTAATATAATTCTCTTAAATAATCTCATGAATTATTTTGATATAAATATCGTCAAAACAATTAAAAGCTCCATAATAGCATCGTAAAAACGGTTCCAAACTCAATATAAATCACAAATCAATATGAAATACTTTCTGAAATAATTTGTACAAGCTTAGTATGAAATCTTACCTTATTAGCAAACCACAGTCAACCAATCTCAATTACAAGTCAAAAAGGGTCTTCTACGAACCCGCGATCTACAATATAATATAATCTAGTATTAATCACTTGACTATACTTTACATAGTTTACACATATACGACATAACCTAGTTAATGAGCCTTGACTACCTTTAAAAACAACTCACGGTAAATTTAATCCAAAAAGAATGCAACAAAGTCAACAAAAGTCAAACTGGTCAACAAAAGTCAAACTGATCAACAAAAGTCAAACTGTAAATACTACTAAATACATGAAAATAACATGCATTATATTTAATTTCAGCAGAAACTTAAAATAGGATAACTTTCTCCTATAAAGTCCAAATGAAACGTTTCTTGAGCCTATCGTGGGTGAAATTTCGATACGAACAACTTTTGTGAAATAGTATTTTGGCTAAAAACGCCCATAAACTGACGAAAAACACAAATTACAAATCTGACCTGTAATTCCTACGAGTTACAGTTCTTGTTGATAAACTTATTATTAATAAGCAAAATTCCTTTCAATTAAGCTACACCCGACACTCATAATAAAAAACCCCCAATTCAATTTATCTCAAGAACCCTAAACTAACAAAACCCCAATTCGAAATTAAGCCAAAACTGGAATTAAAACATGACAAAGAATCTTACTTGATTAGGGGAAGTAATGAGAGCGAAATTACACTGTAAAAGAACCCGAAAATCTCCACTTCGATCCGATTTAATTTACGACCCGAAAACCACAAGTTCAAGAACAATTTATCCTCTTTGAAATACCCACAACACCAAGATATGTTGAAGATGGATGACTAAAGATTGATGAGTGATAATGGGTAGTAACATATTTGTAGGTCTAATGGTGTTAAAGCAAGAATTAGAAAGAAAAGAAACCAAGATAAAAAAAATTAAAGAGGAAGGTGCAAGTATACGGCTAATATGAGAGCAAGGAAGGCCTAGTACTTGCTGTAGTTTTTTTTTTCCTTTATTTTTTTTCTTTCCTCATTTTATACTTAAAAGCTATACTTAAAAGGTAACCTATCTAGGAATGTAGGACTTATTTGACCACCTCTAAGGTAAAGTCAATATGTGGGAAACAAAGTGTACTTAATAAAATAATATTTTTTGTATAAACTAAAATAATATAAATAATTACTAAACAGGTATAAAAATACGGGGTGTTACAATCTACCCCCCTTAAAATAAGTTTCGTCCCGAAACTTAAAGTATTGCTCAAATGATCAAACTTATACTCTTGTTTCTGAAAACAGCTCATTAACTTTATAGGTTAGCCAATTACTATCACTCTGGATAACATCTCCAACAACCAAATCATTTCAGAGAACATCTCCGGCAACTAGTTTACTTTCTCATAGATCAATTCAATTGATCACCTTTATAACCAAACAATCATTCCAACTAATATATTCATACCATAACAAGTAGAACCAACACCTCATAGATTAATTCATTTGATCACCCTTGTAGACATACAACCATTTCAACTAAAATGTTCATACTACAGGAAATAATACTTGCAACATATTATAAGGTTTACCATAAAACTTCTAATCATACACGAATTATGTATACTTTAGACATTATGGTTTACATCATATATGAAATCATAACAACTTTTAGCACCAAACACACAATTGGCACGAAATCTACCCCAAAAAGGAAGTTACGCCCTCGTAACTAACAATAACATGAACAAGAGATGGGGACACATAAAACACATGACATCCTCGGTCTTACGAGTAGTTCCTCGGTGTTGTGGTTTGACCACAAAACCTTTACTATCCATTTCTCAACCCTGCGGGTCTTACAGATATATTGGTCTAGAGTCTCAACTCGGACTCCAACTAGTGGGCTCCTGCAGACCTAGGGGTGTTACAGATATATTGGTCTAGAGTCTCAACTCGAACTCCAACTATTACCATGTGAATAGTTACTAATACAATGTCGTAACTAAGAAATATGGAATACATTACAAACACAATCAACTATCCTTTCAAGGATCACATATGGACCGATAAACTTGAAAATCAACTCCCTTACTAAGGCTTAGACCCGACGGGAAAGAATCTAAGTTGAGCTGAATCGAACCACTGCCGTCACACTCGTTGGACTATGTCGTAGAGTGTGGAATTCAATTCATAACTACACTATGGTTAATTCATAAGCGCTTTAAATAATAATATAGGATTTTCTCGAAAATCCGACGAAGTTTCCTTTGTAAAATGGACAACTCGAAATGAGAAAAGGCGTTCTAAACCTGTTACAATCACAATACATAAAAGCATTTCCAAATCCAGTACTCAATGCTTTCGCGAAGCAACAATTAATCCGAATCGAGAGTACTATTTCTCTTCTAAAAATAGAAGTAAAGACTCATACAATATGAACTCACCATTACATGGTTGGGCGTACTCGCCTAAAAAAAACGTAAAACAATTCACAACTCGACGTCTAGAACTTCAACTTGAAGTTATTATAACACTCACAATCACCAATGCATACCACAAATGGCGAAACAAAATACTTTAACTATCACATCAACATTGGCTGAGTCCTAACCCATAAACATTCATAGCACATGTTTTGGAGTTTATGACTCTCACGTAATCAATGACACCACGACAATCACATCAAAGCAATCTAAGCATTTACATCCAAAGAGTACTTAAAAAACCTTACGCGTGAATATGGACACAACCAATTTTCTTTCTTCCAAAACGAATCTTTATTGGAAATCCAATAATAAATGACCCTTTTATAGAACTCTTGTTTTGCAAAAACTTTGCTCAATCATTCTTACTGTCACAACAGTCTTCTAGACACGAAGTAACAACATGCTAAGCTCTATCGCTTTACAACAATTTCTTGACGGGGATCCAATCAATCCAAATAATAAGGCATATATTTTCGAAACTAGGGTGTTGAGGCTTGAAACCTCTGACAATGGAGTCGAACATAACCCTGACAACAAATGTGAAGTTTAAAAATCTCCGGCATTGGTTTGACTCATAGTCCTGACAGTGGGGGCGTGGAAGCTTGAAACCTCCACCATGGGGCCGTCCATCCAACTATCCACGTTACTTGGGTCGAAACCTAAACAAGTTAAAAGCACGTAACACGATTTCAACTATTCTTTACTAAACACCAAGTCTCATATTACTTGGTAACACTCAAAACACATCATAGAGCGGTAGAAAGCTCCATTGAGAGACCTTTAAGGCTCACAATCTGTGGGAGACTTGCCCTCTTTTAAAACTTTTTTTAGAAATGTGTTCATAACTTTTCCAAAATTCACTCAAATCGTTGTAGAAAAACCATTTCTAGGTCGATTCGAGAACGAATCCACAACCTTAATTGAAACGTGTTTAAATCACTTTCACACACTACACAAACAAATTGAACAATTTCACATAGCCTTTGGTAGGGTAACTTACTCATTGACCAAACAGGGCCAAATCGAGCTACTAAGGTACTACAGAAAATGATATGCTCGATTTACATGAAACTAAAGCTTACTTTATACAAAACTCCTTTTTAGAACCATGTCTCAAAACTAACACACATTCATAACACACCATAAACTGTTCATACAGTATAGTCTCACGAAATAAAATTTCAAGTCATGCATGGATACGTGAATCACATAAACTAACGACTCCATCAACAATAATGGTGGTATTACCTTTGCCTACCGATACTCAACACTCCAAACATAGCAATCAAGAGTTAACTTAAACTCACTTCTCAAGGTTCATGAAATAGATATGGTCCACTATACTTCCTTAGTTTCTATTAAATTTAGTAGTTTCGACTCAAACAACGAGTCACAGACTTGCGACATGATACACTTAACCCTTACTCACTTAAAAGTTAATCAAATTAATCAATTACACACTTGGACCACTATAATAACTTAGTCTCATTCTTCGGACAAGACTTAAGTAAATTGAGTTTGCGCACATTAAACCATTCCTAATGGCCTCTAGGTCATTAACGACAATTTGTTCAACTTTAAGTGGGCGTCTAAGGCCCCATGGCGACACAAAGGAGAGCTTGTTATAAGTTATAATCAAGCTATCTCGTAGGTTCTTAACCAATTAACATGGTACAACTATAACTCCACAACTACAGTCATTTCATTAGACAAGTGCAAGAAACTGTGGAGCTTGTAGCTTGTCATTTAAGGTTAGTGACTACCAATCAAGAACTTTGCAATGACTTTAAACCAAAGACTTAGATTACTTCAACTTATACTCCTAACATTAAACTCAATGAGAAGTGACTATCTTCGTTAAACCAATCTACCTTAGACTCGCTAACCATTTTAGTGTTATTAGACCTTGATCACTACTAAAAAAAAAATCACATAACGGGGAACTACACGTCCCACCATCGACATAACTCAAGTTGACATTATGCCTTGCATATATATGTCACCACTCCATAACCTTACTAGATACACGACAGTACTAGTTATTCTATAATGGTCTCAAACCGACTCCTTGACACCGACAAATAAACAGTAATACTTTACCAGGGTCAAACGGTTGACCCTTAACATGATATGAGCTGACTTTTACTAGTCACGGGTATGCTACGAGAAACCGACCCACTTGGACTAATTCCTTTTTCCATTAGCTATCCACTGCACCACGAATACTCCATGAAAGTCAACAGAACACGACAACTTACAGTAGATAGTCATCTCATGACTCGCTAGACGACTTTAAACTTACGTAAACAAGGTCAGGCATGACCAAGAGAGCTAATAACTCGAGTTTCAACTCTTGTTAAAGCCTCAACACACAATCATACACTAACAAGTCAATTCATAGCACTTAGTCAACAAGACTAGCATATCCAAGACGTAACCAAACCATTCCCTGTAAGGTTTTCAATTAACAATTCACACCAACTACAATTCGTGCATGCCATCACGCAACTCAATATGTTTGCAATTCAAGAATCAAGTAGTTAATCACTAAACATTCTCAAGGCCAAAAGATGGACAAAGTACGGGAGGTGGGTGGGTCTAACACAACAATACACACAAGAGCAAAAAATAAAAGGGTGTGCCACTTTGAATGGAATAAGGCTCACCCTTATCCACTGTAATAGTTCATCCAAATGCGAACATAAAAACCAACGAGCTAGATACTTAAATGAAATAGGTGACGATAGATATTAATATCAAGACGGAATGTCACCTTAGAGTTCCCGTAAACAAATGGAACTAAATTTCGTATTATGCGACTCAAACTTGAACTTATAGCACACTCTCGGCTATGCACCAACTTAAAATCACAACCAAACAAGGATATACTCGAAATGGTTTACCTTTACTAGCCAATCATTTCAAACATGGAAGCAAGCACAACTTAAGCTAAATCAAACATAAAACTCAACTAGTTCCACACTTACCAAACTCATTGACTTTATCAAGTCAAATACCCACATAAGATGGATCCACAACAACTATCATACACAACAACCACATGTAATCCCTTACTTTCCATATCTCAATCTTACCTCGGCTTTTCAAATTTTAATACTTTCATTTATTTAGTCTTACTTAAGGTTACAACCTCAATGTTACAACTCTAGGCACAACATACTAGGTCATAAAAATCTATCTCAAGGTAGGGATGGATCCAACTTCCAATCAAAACAATGATTAAAACTTTCGTAAATTATTCTTCATCATTAACACGCACCCCGGTCGTTGGTGGTCTTAATGGTGATGAACAATCCACGTAGGGAGAGGTACTTTCTCCTAAAAATATAGTTTCAAAATAAACAAAGGAATTTGGAGATCCCGATAGGTACTAAACCGATGGTCACAACTCTAGGTCTCAATCCTACACCACAACTCAAGGATAACCTCTAGGGCTAACCTAAGGCCCTACACCTTGGCACTAAACTGGTGGCTAATCCTCTAGACCACTCTAAGCTCAACTCTAAGCTCTAGCCATAAACTCGAACCGTTGGCTCTGATACCAACTGTAACAACCCTGAATTTCCATTTTCTTTAGAAAACATAACAAAGTACAAAACATGGACAATTCAAGAGCTGATATGCCGTGATTCATAAACATTTAATAACCGCAAGGCAAAAGATATTACTACTAATACATAAATCCATTATTAACTATTATAATTAAAAGGAAATGTAATTAATTAATACACTCCTATAACAAACCATAATTCTAAACTATTGCAGCGGAAGTCTTAATTTTAATAAATCTACATCTAGGTGAAGTCAACGCTCTCACCCCAATATAAGCTAGTCACCATCAAGCCCTGCACATTGAAGACATGTAATATCAGCCAAAAGGCTGAGCAAGATTTCATACCAATAACAACTTTGAGCTATCCAATGTGCATGTGGAATACTTACATAGTATTCCACAAAATCATTTCACCTGTACAACATTCAACTTGAATATAATAGACAACCTTCAATAATTCAAATACACTTTACTTTCTTTATAAACCATTCTGTAAAACTTTCAAATATAACTCCTTTGAAATCTTTGAGTAGGAAGTAATAAAAATCCAATGAGCTAGCTAGGCTCACTAGATAAGATAAACACCAAAGTCCCTAGTATGCATACCCCTAACTTGATAACGTATCAAGAAGGAACACGAATGGCAAGAATATTGATCAATAGACTCCCAACTACTAAAATAAATTGTTGAGACACTGTTAACTCAACATACTTCCATACTCGTGGAATACCGCTTACCGACAACCCCACAATTTAATTAAAACTTGTCTCACGAGGAACTTCATCCTTTTAATGATCTCAAACTTGTCTCACGAGGAACTTCCTCCTTTTAATAATCTCAAACTTGTCTCACGAGGAACTTCCTCCTTCTAATATAATTCTCTTAAATAATCCCATGAATTATTTTGATATAAATATCGTCAAAACAATTAAAAGCTCCATAATAGCATCGTAAAAACGGTTCCAAACTCAATATAAATCACAAATCAATATGAAATACTTTCTGAAATAATTTGTACAAGCTTAGTATGAAATCTTACATTATTAGCAAACCACAGTCAACCAATCTCAATTACAAGTCAAAAAGGGTCTTCTACGAACCCGCGATCTACAATATAATATAATCTAGTATAAATCACTTGACTATACTTTACATAGTTTACACATAAACGACATAACCTAGTTAATGAGCCTTGACTACCTTTAAAAACAACTCACTTTAAATTTAATCCAAAAAGAATGCAACAAAGTCAACAAAAGTCAAACTGGTCAACAAAAGTCAAACTGATCAACAAAAGTCAAACTGTAAATACTACTAACTACATGAAAATAACATGCATTATATTTAATTTCAGCAGAAACTTAAAATAGGGATAACTTTCTCCTATGAAGTCCAAATGAAACGTTTCTTGAGCCTATCGTGGGTGAAATTTCGATACGAACAACTTTTGTAAAATAGTATTTTGGCTAAAAACGCCCATAAACTGACGAAAAACACAAATTACAAATCTGACCTGTAATTCCTACGAGTTACAGTTCTTGTTGATAAACTTATTATTAATAAGCAAAATTCCTTTCAATTAAGCTACACCCGACACTCATAATCAAAAACCCCCAATCCAATATATCTCAAGAACCCTAAACTAACAAAACCCCAATTCGAAATTAAGCCAAAACTGGAATTAAAGCATGACAAAGAATCTTACTTGATTAGGGGAAGTAATGAGAGCGAAATTACACTGCAAAAGAACCCGAAAATCTCCACTTCGATCCGATTTAATTTACGACCCGAAAACCACAAGTTTATGAACAATTTATCCTCTTTGAAATACCCACAACACCAAGATATGTTGAAGATGGATGACTAAAGATTGATGAGTGATAATGGGTAGTAACATATTTGTAGGTCTAATGGTGTTAAAGCAAGAATTAGAAAGAAAAGAAACCAAGATAAAAAAAATTAAAGAGGAAGGTGCAAGTATACGACTAATATGAGAGCAAGGAAGGCCTAGTACTTGCTGTAGTTTTTTTTTCCTTTATTTTTTTTCTTTCCTCATTTTATACTTAAAAGCTATACTTAAAAGGTAACCTATCTAGGAATGTAGGACTTATTTGACCACCTCTAAGGTAAAGTCAATATGTGGGAAACAAAGTGTACTTAATAAAATAATATTATTTTTATAATCTAAAATAATATAAATAATTACTAAACAGGTATAAAAATACGGGGTGTTTTAGAAGAACATATTGAGAGGAACACATACTTAAACAAGTATGGAAAGTTAAGAAAGACTCAATTCCAACAAAGGAACCCAAGCAAGACTGGGTTCCTACCACTAACTAGTTTGTTGTGGTACAGGCTGAAGTGAGGGGGAACAACCTGTGGTACCTCGACAACGGTTGTTCTAAGCACATGACACGAGATAGATCAAAATTTCTCTCACTTTCAGTTTACAATAGAGGAACTGTGACCTTCGGAGACAATCTTACAGGTAACATTGTAGCAGTTAGTAAGATTGGAAAAACTCAGTCACATTCCATAGACAATGTATTTTTAGTCGAGGGTTTAAAGCATAGTTTACTTAGTATATCTCAGTTTTGTGATAAGGGAAATTCTGTGAAGTTTACTAATGAGTCTTGTGTAGTCAGCAATGAAAGTACAAGAACCAAGATCCTTGAGGGAACAATGAAAGGGAACACCTACATGGTTGACCTAAACCTTGTTACCAGGAACAATCTCACATGCTTAAGCGTAATTGTAGAAGATCCTCTACTATGGCACAAGCGTTGCGGTCATGCCAGCTTGTCCCTACTGCATAAACTAAGTGGGAAAAACTTAGTAGTTGGTTTACCAACAATTAAGTATTTGAACCACGGTGTTTGTGATCCATGTGTTAAAGGCAAGCAAGTGAGATCCTCCTTCAAATCCAAGAAAATGGTAAGCACACAAAGTCTACTGGAACTCATTCATATGGACTTATGTGGCCCTGTACGAATCCAAAGCAGATCTGGTAAGAGATATGTGTTGGTCATTGTAGATAATTTTTCTGGTAAGGAGTTTGAAAACTCCAAGTTTGATGAATTTTGTGGCAATGAAAGGTTAGACCATAATTTCTCAGCTCCAAGGACACCACAACAGAATGGTGTGGTAGAAAGGAAGAACCAGACCCTGGAGGATATGGCTAGAACAATGATAATTGCAAGCGGTCTTCCTAAGAATTTTTGGGCTGAAGCAGTGAACACAACATGCTACATCATCAATAGAGTCATGCTAAGACCAATTACAATGAAGACACCATATGAACTCCTTAGAGGAAGAAAACCAAATATCTCTTATTTTCGTGTTTTTGGATGTAAATGTTTTGTACACAATAATGGAAAAGACAATTAAGAAAAGTTTGATGCTAGAAGTGATGAAGCTATATTTCTAGGATATGCTTCAAATAGTAAGGCTTATCGTGTTTACAATAAGCGAACAATGTGTGTTGAGGAAAGTGTCCATATTATC
The DNA here is from genome assembly GCA_947648045.1 of Beta corolliflora. NCBI lineage: Eukaryota > Viridiplantae > Streptophyta > Magnoliopsida > Caryophyllales > Amaranthaceae > Beta > Beta corolliflora. The sequence goes on from CANSZD010000743.1 coordinate 299,201, forward strand.
TTTGATGAAACTAACTCACTGTAGGAACAGAGTTATGATGATAACTTTGAAATTGGTTTGACTCGACCTGAATAGTCTAATCATTATGATGAGGAACTAACCCCTGCAGGAAAAGAAAAGAAGCATGTTCCTAAACCCGAGAACCCTGTGGCTGATCCTCAGGGGGAACAAGCAGCAGGAGGAACTCAGGAAGAATAATAAACTCCTGAAAATGAAGAAGATCAAAGAACTGAAACACCTCATGAAGCCCCAGAAACAACCAGGAGATTTGATCCAATGCCTTGGAAACACCAAAATTCTCATCCCTTAGAATTAATTATAAGTGATATTGAAAAGGGAACTCAAACGAGATCCCAAATGAAGAATTTTTGTGCTTTTAATGCCTTCTTATCTATGACAGAACCTAAGGATCATATGGAAGCACTCAAAGAGGCTGATTGGATAAATGCTATGCAAGAGGAACTGAATGAGTTCCAGAGGAACAAGGTCTGGCACCTTGAGCCCAAGCCAAAGAACCAGAAAGTGATTGGACTTAAATGGGTCTTCAGGAACAAGCTTGATGAGCATGGTACAGTTGTAAGGAACAAGGCCAGACTTGTAGCCAAAGGGTACAATCAACAAGAAGGTATTGATTTCGATGAAACCTTTGCTCCTGTTGCTAGGATAGAAGTAATTAGAATTTTGATTGTCTTTGCCGTATTTATGGGATTTAAGTTGTACCAAATGGACGTAAAATGTGCACTTTTAAATGGCATTTTACTAGAAGACGTCTATGTGGAACAACCTCCTGGATTTGAAAATCCCGATCTTCCAAATCAGGTCTATAAGCTTGATAAAGCTCTTTATGGGTTGAAACAAGCTCCTAGATCTTGGTATGAAAGGTTATCAAAATTCTTACTTTCACATGATTTCATAAGAGGTAAAGTTGATAGAACCCTGTTCCTTCGTTCAAAAGGAACAGACATATTAGTAGTCCAGATTTATGTTGATGATATAATATTCGGTGCTACTAATGATCTTCTTTGTAAGGAGTTTGTTGATCTTATGAGTAGTGAGTTCGAAATGAGTATGATGGGAGAATTGAACTTCTTTTTGAGATTGCAAATCAAGCAAACTGAAAGAGGAACAATGATCCATCAACAAAAATATGTCAAGGAACCGCTGAAGAAATATGGACTTGAACAATCTAAAACCAACCACACTCCCATAGGATCGGTTAGATGAAGATACAAATGGTAAGTGTGTAAACGAGAAGCAATATAGAGGTATGATTGGATCTTTACTCTACTTAACTGCAAGTAGACCTGATATTGCTTTTAGTGTTGGTTTATGTGCACGATTCCAATCGAATCCCAAAGAATCTCACTTAACAGCAGTTAAGAGAATTCTTAGGTATTTGAAAGCAAGCGATGGCTTATGTTTGTTCTATCCTCGAAGTGATGTTTTTGACCTAGTAAGTTACTCGGATGCGGATTATGCTGGGGACTTGGTTAATCGCAAGAGCACATCAGGTATTGTTCAGTACCTAGGAACAAGCTTGGTTTCATGGAGCTCAAAGAAGCAAAACACTGTTGCCTTGTCCACTGCAGAGGCAGAGTATGTGGTTGCTGCTGCATGCTGTTCCCAGGTCCTCTGGATCAAGCAACAGGTAAGAGACTTTGGTATTAAGTTTAAGTGTGTTCCTATCTATTGTGATAATACTAGTGCAATCTGCATCTCCAAGGACCCAGTACATCATTAAAGGGTCAAGCATATTTACATTAGGCATCACTTTCTTAAGGACAATGTTGAAAAAGGTCTTGTTAAAGTTGAGTTTTGTCCAACAGAAAATCAAATAGCTAACATTTTGACTAAACCACTTCCTAGAGAAAAGTTCGAGAAAATTCGCTTAGAGCTAGGGATGATTAGAATTCATTAAGTGTGCTACTTCTAATGAAACCCTTAGTTAAAAAATTACACTAAGTGGCCAGCAACATTTACATCACACAGTCATTGTAAAGGACTCACATTAGTCTTTATAATACTCCCCTTATTGTCCACACATATACTTGAGCAAAATAAAGTAAGGTCTATGTACAAACAGCTTGAACGTGTAACATGCTTGAGTTCATTCTTTCTTTGTATTTTCTTTTTCCACGTAAATATCTTCTCCATTTTATTTTATTTTTTATTTCCATAAATTTATTTTTCTCTTCATTCATCCCCCACAAATAATTTTTGGCAACGCTTCACCAACGTTCAAGTACATTCCCTAAAATATAAAAATTCAATGGATTAAGGAAGGAGCCGCATTAAATGTGTTTTCACCATCCCCCATAAATCCACCTCCAAATAAAAGCCTCCATCACATCAAATCAAAATTACATGGCAAAAATCACTTTTTACCTCAAAACTATTACCTCTGCAAAACCGCTTACTCTCTCTCTCCAAAACCTCTCAACTTCATCTTCTTCACCGAAACTTTCCATGTCACCCAAACGCAAAACCTCCGATGAAACAAAGAATTTTCCGGCAGAAAAATCTTCTCCTCTGGTGGATTACAACGAAAGTGAGAATGAATCTTCCAATTCTAATGAAGATTCCCTGGGTTCTCAAGATAATCAACGGCAAATGAAGTAATTTCTCCAAAGAAGGAAAAGAATTGGATGACGCGGAAACAGAGCAGGAGAAGGAAATCTTGGTTCCGACTAAGCGTGGTAAGAAGTTTAAGTCTTCTAAATACATCATAGGGTTTTGTGTCGATTTTTCTTGGTGCAAGAAAATCAAGTGGGGTCAGTTTCTTGATATAGTGAAATTTCAAAAATGGGCTAAGGTGTTAAGTTTTAATGAGGGTCTATATGAATGTGAGATGAGCGAGTTTATTTCAAGCTTTGAAAATAATGAGGGTTTATGCATTAGTGTGGTAAATGAGAAGTTGGTAAAATTCAGTGAAAAGAAATTGGCTGAGTGGTTTGAGGTACCAAATGAAGGGTACAAGGAGTATGTTAAGGTTAGGGCTAAGTTGAATGTGAATGGGGCTTCTAACGCCATAATTCTGGGTTACTTTGGTGGTGGTGCTACTGATCAGTCCCTAGATAAAAAAGATCTCTCTCCTTTTCACAAATTTCTATTTCACTTAGTTTGGCGCTTCAGTTTGCCAAGGACCTCCAAGAGGACTCAAGCGAGCCTCATGGATCTTTCTTTAATGTTTTGCCTTGCTAAAAACATAAAAATAAGCTTTCCTGCTTTGATGATCTCTCATCTCTCCTACTGCATTACACACAATAACAAAGTTGGGTATGGAAACCTCATCTCTATTATTCTAAAAAATAATCAAATCAAACTTCCAGCCAGTACCTCTTTTGATCTAGAGCCTGACAATTACTTGACCAAGGACACACTTTCTAGGCTTAAGTTGAGGGTACAGGGTGACAAGTTGGAGTATGAGGCAGAGGAACCCAAGGGCAAGGGAGAGACTGGGGTCAAGAGGAAGTTTGAGGAAGAGGTCAGTGCTGGGGGACCAAGGTCAGTTCGTAAGAGTCAGAGACTAGCTGAGACTAAGTCTCCCAAGGAACAGGGTCAGGGTGCTGTCACCATAGATCTGGAAGAGGATCACGTTTCTCCAAGATCAAATGTTGTGGATTTTCCTCTTCTCTCCACTACTAGTCTTCATGGGATTCTGCATTCTATTCAGGAGTCTCTGTCTCTCCTGCACACCAGGATCCAAGGGGTTGAAGCAAGGGTAGCAAGAGTGGATCTTCAGCAGGAGCAGATCCTAGCAGCAGTGAAGAAAGGAGAAGCTGCTGTGAGGGAGAAGATTAACGTTGTTGTCTCTTCTTTCTCTGTTCGCCCCAAACCCTAATTCCCTTTCCTTCAATTTAATCTGTTTAAACAATATTACTTTAATTTTTGGGTTGTATCAAAACAACGGTGGTTTTTTGTTACTTTTATTTTGTCATCTTTTGGATGTGGCTCACCCATCAGTTTCTGATGATACTTTTATTTTTCTCATTTATTTCTTTCATCTCTTATTATTTCTCTTATCTTGATTATCTTTTTGTCCTCTTTGCTTCTTTCCTTCATTATTTCTTGAACTCAGTCTGTGCATTATTCATGTCTCTGTGCATTTATCTTGCCTTATATGCTCATTAAAATGACTGGATAGCTACTTTGCCTTGATATTGTTGTCTTTGATACACTCTTAGAGTACTGCTGGTTTCTTAGATGTTTTTGATGATGACAAAAGGGGGAAGTAAAGTGGCACACAAAAAATTCTAGTCTTCTTAGTTTCTGTAGTGATGCTTTTCAATATTTCTTTCCTTGTTTTCAAAACTGATTAGTATTAGTTTTTAATCTTTTGTTTGTTAGTGTTTCGTAGTTTTATTTTTTAAACCTCTTAGCTCTTGGTTCTTTTGCTATGGGTTATTTATTTTTTCTTCTTTTTATTTCTTTTGTTTATTTTTGTTAATTTCATATTTTTATATGCCTTATATTTGCCATCATAAAAAAGGGGGAATATTGTTGTATTCCATGTTTTGATGATGCCAAATAATTAGGTCATGTATACTTATTTATTTTGAAAAATATAAAATCACAAAAATATTGTCATGTTAATTATTTATATATCTTATGGAGAAAGATTGTTTATTTAATCTAGTCAAGATAATTTTTTTTCATGCACTTTGACTTTATATTATATGGTATGTTTGATAAATCTATTAACCTAGAATCTTTGGGTAAAAGATTCTTAAGTTTTTAGATTGTTTGTTGTTGTTGTTATTGATTGAAAAGAGGTTGATATATCCGTGCCTACAAAGAAGGGAAGTAGGGGCGAAATTTCCTCAACCACCTGCTTAATGCGAGCCCACTAACGGATAGTGAAGCGGTTGATTACCGTTGCAATAAACGTGGAGAAAGTGCAGCGCCTTTTGGGCCATGATCTCCATAACTCTACAAGCGCACAACATGGAGAATGCGGAGCATTACATTTTAAGAAAGAAAAATGCAGCAGCTATATATATAGAGGATGAATTGTTCGAAGAAAAATATAACTTTCAAGCATTCAAAAGTCAACCTTTACTTAGAAAGTTTTTTTGTAATTTTCCTTTCATATTCAACAACATACTCTTGTAATATTCATAGTGTTTGGGTGAGAGAAAAATCTGAGAATATCCTTGTAATCAAGAGAGAGAAAGAAAGAGAGAAAAGAGAATACTTCGAGTGAAGTCAAGTGAGTGTCATCAGTCCAGGGGGAACTGAATGACTGGGAACAAGTTCCTAGAGGAACAGAGACAGGTCCAGTAATAGGTTGTAAAGAGAGTCTTTTGGCCTATTATATTAAAGAGAGTATTGAGTCAAAATCCCACGGGGTCAAGGTTTTTCTTCCTATTGGGCCTAAGAAGTTTTCCTTGTAAAAATCTTGTGTGTTTTTTCTCTTTCGTTTTTAAGGTATTTCAATTCCGCATTTTAAATTCGAAAATTTCTCGTGAGCTACAATTCACCCCCCTCTTGTAGTTGGTATAGTGTTCATACTAGAATAACAATTTCTATCTTCTTGGCTTCTTGCACCTCACATCAATATTTACCCTTCTTTCTTCAAGGCCATTATACGGGGAGGTGTAATCTTTCCACTTATGATGCACACAAGCTCATTCGTAGGAGAGTGAGAGAATTTGAAGAACACGGCATGACCGTGTTACACACTCAAGAAAGAATCCCACTTTACGCCATATAGGTTCATTAATAGGAACCCTAGAGTTAACCTGCGTCAAATCCACACTCGTACCCCACAACCTAGATAAGACCCGTACCACTTTCCTCATGTCTATGTCAATAAGAACTATGAGTCTTAGTCTTCCCCTGAGGATTTCTTTGAACCCGATGAAGAGTTTCACAACCCCCATAACCCACATGACCAATACTACTCAGATGACAATTCACAAAACCATACCAACCCACCCCCTGACTTTTCGAACGATTCAAAACGCCAACTCACTCCATCTCAACTAAGTTAAAGATTTAGAGACAAGTACCCAGCATCCCCTACCTCTGGTCGTCACTTGGGAGTACGAGTTGACCCTACTGCTATCATTAATCCCCTTCCTGTATCCGGACCTGAAACCAGTCAAAACCTAGACCGAAATCAACTCCCTGACCAGACTAACCCTATGGGCCCAACTACCCACCTGGACCCAGCAAACACTGAGGGTGAAAAGGGTGCAAATGAATCAAGTCAAGTTAGGTCAAGGGGGGTGTTCCAAACCCAAGGGTTATCAGAATGGGCCCACCGCTCAATTTGTACAACACTTGGATTAAGAGCTAATCCGCGAATTGGGCCAGTCTCAAGCCCAAACCACGCCACTTTAGAATCAAGGCTTGGTTCGGTTGCTCAGGGGACAAATACTCAACAAGGCCCTACATAAATGGATCGTGGCACTTTACATGATTTTATAAAGCAGGGTTGGGCAACGCCGCGAGAAGTCGGCCCAAGCAATTGGTTTGAGACGCCCCAACCAGTAATTGGGAGGATGGTGGGATCCAAATGTTGGAAATACCACGCCAGAGAACTCAGATTCAGAACCACCAGAGCTTCGAAACATTTTCAGCACTCATAAACGACAGGTTCCGAATCTCTCCCCCTATTTCAGACGACCCACTAACGAATGTTTTGCAGGTTTTAAGTGAACATGATCCAAGGCGACAAAACCCAGTCATGGATGAACAATATTCACCTACAAGTCCACTTAATTTTGAGGATATTAATGAACAGTCGGAGCTACCTTCAACAAACAATTCTCAAAATCACTACACTTCGAGGCGACCAATTGTGCTAGCTTTGCCTTATACAACTACCTTGTTTTGCGGTAAAAGACGACGTGATATTCCTCTTAATCGAAGCCAATCCCTTGCAACCTATTTAATTGCAGGTAAAGATGCATATAATGAAAGAGGTAAAAAGAAGAAATGCCAAATGGAAGACTGGGACGCCAAATGAGGTTTTAACTTATGGAATAGGAATGAAGGCAATAAATTTATGTCCAAATGCATCACAGACACATCAATAGCTCGTCTTTTGGAAGACTGGAACTTAAAACGCAACAAAGTTTCGGAGGCACCACTGCTCATTAGAGACACATCGCATCACGGAGATCTTAGCATTACTAATATGGATATACAGACTAGCATATCACCTAACAATGAAGAGCAGGTTACTGAAGAGCAGGAAGACGAGAGAGGGTTGTGGTTGCCCCTAAGCAACCACCACCAGCAATATGAAGCTGCTGTCCTGGAACTGCCGCGGGTTGAACGCCAGCAACAATGCGGTAGTTCCCTATATGTACTGGTTGATATCACACTTTACTCCTACTTTCCTGTTTATCCAAGAAACAAAGACAACAGTAGTATAATGTACATAGTCTACTTAGGTCTACTTCTCCTACTTTTGTATATGGGGTGGATACTAAAGGTACTCGGGGGGGCTTAGCGGTTTTTTGTTGGGGCCCTTTTGCGATAGATGTTGTGTGTAGCTCTAGGAACTACATCTTTTGTAAGATCATAGCTAGTAATGGGAAAATAAAGTATGTGATGTTCTTGTATGGTGCGTCTCAACGACAACACCGGCAACAACTTTGGCTTGACTTGCAAAACATCCTAAGCTCGTATGCAAACTTCATGATTACAGGGTATATTAATCAACTTGATAACTACGCGGACAAACTTGGGGGTGCAATTTTTATAAGGGGATGGGAAGACATTCTAGCATGGAAACGGGCTTTAAACTTGCAGGATGTTCCCTTCTTCGGGCCTCGTTTCACATGGTCTAACACAAGAGACGGGGATGATTTGATCCTAGAAAGGCTCGAGCCTATGCTTCTCAAGCTTGGTTGGATGAATTCCCAACTACTATGGTCCGTAATCTTCCTCTCACCATATCTGACCATGCTCCTATTTTTCTGCAAACCGACCCTCCTAATACTGCTTGCAAAAGACCGTACCAAGTAGAGGCTTGGTGTTTGAACACTCCTGAAATTATTAATATCATTCGAGAAGTTTGGCAGGTACATATTACTGGATCACCAATGTATGTGCTTTCAAAAAAGCTGTTTATGGCTCGGGAATGAATGAAAGCTTGGTGCCTTGATCGGCGCCTGTTTCGTGGTGTAAATTGGAACTCTATTTTTAAGGATCTCCAACTAACAGGGGATAATATTCAAACTCTACAACAAGGATCCAATTAACTACATGCATCGGAAACATAATTTAAGTGAAGAAGCGTCTTTAGGAATTTTGTATTGGAAGCAACGGATTAGGGATCATATCACGCGCATAGGTGACTTACCATCAAAATTTATGTTTCAAAGTGTAACGCCCAGAAAATACATAACCTTAATCGTCAGCGGAATCATAGCTTAAGCCTGTGGGTTAGGGCCCACTTATAATATAATAGTCTAAAATGATAGTTCATCTATACATTTGCTCATCATAAAACAATACATGTTAATCTATCATACAAAATATTCTAAACCTCATAGAATCATACATAGTCTCCTCAACACATCTCTTTATAATAGCCATATTATAACTGTTCTTCAATACCTAAAACAGAATACAAAACGTCATGAGCCGAGGCTCAGTAACATACTACCCTAACATCGTAAAAGCATTTCAACTTATTTTAGTTGCAAACAGGGAGAAGAGAAATAGTAAAACCATTTCGTAAACATAGCCATTAAATCATAATTATAAAACATTATCATCACTCTTAGTCATGTTCATCATCATATATCTTTTACTTTGGTAACTTGGCTAGTACAACAGAAGGGACGTCTCCCCAAAAACATACAGAAAGGCGGCCACAACATAGGTGACACTTTCGCTGCCACATTTTTAACAGAAGGGCAGTCACTACATAGGTGACACTTGCATTGCCCACAGAAAGACGGTCATAACAAAGGTGACACTTGCGGTGCCCACGGGATACTGCTAAGAACCATCTTTCACTTAACTTTATCATGTTTCATTTCTTTTACGTATCATAATTACATTACAGCATCGTAATCGTAATCATAAAACGTAATCTTAATCGTAACGTAACCATAATTACATTACATCATCATAATCATAATCATGGAACGTAATTATAATCATTAAACGTAATCATAACCATATTTTCATATCATCAAAATCGTCATACTTCATTAAATCATTTAATAAACATCATTTACATAGCAAACATTTCATATCCCGCACACCATAAATAACATCGTATAAACATCGGATAAAGCATCATAAAATATAGTTGGAAGGGGAGAGCGAGTGCTAGCAGTAGACGTTACCTGAAATCCTGCTTACCAACTTTAATAGCCGAGGGAGGCTTGTAATATCCTTTATCCTTTTTAATCTAATCAAGAATAGTGATATTAATAAATGTTTTTAACCTTAGCTTTAGGCTTTATTATTAGTTTAGAGCTTATTATAGTCATAAGGTTTATCATATCGTCATTGTCCTGGTTATAAAGTCATACTTATTGTTTAAGTCATAAGAAGATCAATTATCGATAGTCGTTATTATTTAAGTTATTCTTAACTTATCAAAGTAACTTATCATTAAACCAACCATTATTAAACAAGATTATTAATGATTAGACAATTGATTTCCATAATATTATTTAGTCGTACTAAATTGATAAAGCAACTTAATAAAAAGTTATAAGTAGACATGAGTATTAGTGATTATTAGGTGAGAGAAAATAAGTTATAAATTATACTCAAGTTACATAATTAACCTAGGTAATTCAAAATTCTTTAATTCCATAAATTAAATTAAGTTTATAAGATTAACAAAGAGCATGTATTATTAAATCTTAACATTTTATAAGCAAATAACATTAACAAGTGAGATAATTTAGTTTATAGTTTAGTGGTCCATAGATTTATTAACAACATATTAGGAGTCAACATAAAAGACTCATATAGTTTAAGTGAGGAGGTTTAATATTAAAAGTTGGATTATTAGCAACCAACAAATTATTAGTCTAACATCATGAATTAACCCACAAATAAGTTTCATCTCTTTAGCCTAACACTTAGCTTAAGTTCTAATAGGATTATCATAAGCCCAAACTAATATAACTAACAAAGGTATTACATGGGCTTGAAGTATTAAGCTAATATCAGAATTAAAACCCAAAGGTATGAGTAATACCTCTGCTCTTTATTGAGCAGCGAAGACAAGAGCCACGAAGAGAAAGGGTGCAGCTCCGTGAGTCTGACGGACATGGGTGGTGGCGACGAGGTGACTCCGGCGTGGCCGCAAGCAGCGCGAAGCAGAGGGGAAGAGAGAGTCGCGACGCGAGAGAGAGAGATAGTGCGGGAGATGTGAGAGCTGGGAGTGCAACTCGGTCGATGGAGTGGCTCGCATAGATGCGTCGGTGGTCGGCGTCAAGTGGAGCGGGTGCTTGCGGTGGTCAGACAGGTGGTTGGTACTGGCAGCACACGGGGTGGTATTGTGGTGGCTAGAGGAGAGAGAAAGAGGGCTTTGTAGTATGATACTTGGGGGACATGGCTATTTATAGCCATGATTGAGTGTCTAGAAGCTTGAGATTGAAGATAAGAATGAGATGATGGATTGAAGAGAATTTGAGTATGAATTTCCCTCTTGAAGTAATGGTGGCAGCAGCTTAGTGGGTTGGAAAGAAGAAAATTTTATCTTGAGTTGCCATGTATAAGGAGGAAGGTAGAAGAAAGAAGGAATTTGGTGGGAAAGTCAAATTCAAGTTTATCTTCACTACTACTTCTTTTTATTCCTTCATTTATTTTTGGTTGGAAATTTATATATTTGGGTTGTGTTAAACTTGGGCTTGAAACTTGAATTTTTGGACTTTGGCTAAAATCATTGACCCAAAAATCATATAGGAAAAACATTATAGTTAAACCATTATCATAAATATCACTTATCTAAAGTAAATATACTTATTTTAGAAAATGATCTTAACCACATGGTCTTAGAAAATGATCTTAACCATGATCATTTTGAAAAAATTTATGACGTAATTAAACTAATAAGCATAATTAGTAATTAGAAAATCGACTTTAAAAAGTCGGGATATTACACAAAGAGTCTGTCAATGCAAGAAACGGAGTCACATCTACATGCTCAAAAATAGTGATGGCAATTGTGTTGATAATCAAGAAGAGAATGCCATGATGATTTTAAACCATTTCACTCAACTATATTCGCCCTGTGACAATAGATTTACTCTCTCTACAACATGCCAAAAACATTGATTTGGTCATCCGGGAGCTCCATCTACCTTGCTTATCCGATGATCAAAGAAACTCTTTACTAGCTCCTTTTACTCCGGATGAGATAAAGGAGGCTTTTTTTAATATAGCAAATGACAAATCTTCGGGTTTGGATGGTTTCCCACTGAATTCTTTAAGCGTCATTGGGCATTGCTTGGCGAGTCAGTTATAACTGCAGTTTAACGTTTCTTCTCCATAGGGTTTATGTTGAAGGAATGGAATCGTACACTTTTGATTCTCATTCCCAGTGCTCTCCCCCGGAAGAGGTAAATCACTTGCGTCCTATCAGCTTATGCAATGTCGTTTACAAGTGTGTCTCAAAATGCATGGTTAATAGAATGAAACCCCTCCTTCCCGATATTATTAAAGACTACCAAATGCATTTATCCAAGGACGACATATGAATGATAATATCCTAATCTCTCACGAGATGATGCATGTCATAAACAAACAACGTGCAGGGAACCGTCATCTTGCGGCTATTAAAATTGACATGAATAAGGCTTACGATCGAGTGAGATGGCTTTTTATTCTGAAGATTCTTAAGGCGTATGGGTTTCCTGATTATTGGATAGGGTTAGTTAATCAGTGCATGTCAATAGTTTCTTACAGAGTTATCATCAATGGAAGGGTCACCAACGCTTTTGCTCCCACTTGTGGCCTTCTTCAGGGAGACCCCTTGTCCCCCTACCTATTTCCGTTCTGCATGGATATCTTGTCTAGAATGACAACGCTTGCAGCGGATATTAGACTTTTCCAAGGAATTGAAATTCGAAAGCAAGGCCCTACTATTACACACCTATTCTTTGCAGATGATGCTATCTTCTTCTTCAAAACCTCAGATGCTGCTTGCACTGCAATGACAACACTTGTGAACCGTTTCTGTAACATTTCTGGGCAACTTCTCAACTTACAAAAATCTTTTGTCAAATTCAGTCCGAACATCTCATCAGAGCAGCAACAACACTATAATTGAAAACCTGCTACGTATGACAACACACAACAACATGGGAAAATACCTAGGAGTTCCAATTGACATACAGGAGACTAGGGTGAGTCATTTAACCCCTCTTTTAGATATTGTGTCCCAAAGAATTGCACAATGGCAACATCACAATTTATCTCAACCAGTGAAGCTTATCCTTATCAACTCTATCCTGGTGGCTTCAATTATTCATTATTTATCCGGTTTTTTCACCAAGTACCCCCGAGTTTTCAAAAAATTCACCTGGTACCCTCCATGTTTTCAAAATTCACCAGGTACCCCTTAGTTTTAAGTAAATACACCCAAATACCCTTAATAGCTAACGGCGTTAACAACCGTTAGTCTTAACCGCAATTAACCTCTAATTATCCTAACTAAACCCTAATTAACCTAACTAAACCTAATTAACCTAACTCCTAACTAACCCTAACTTCTAACCCTAACCCCCCACCCCAATCCTCCCACCACCCCAGCAACCCCACCACCCCAACCACCCCCTCCCCACACCCAACACCACCACCGCGACCACCCCTTTACTGCGCCCGGCTCGCGTGAACCACCACTGCGCCGCCCAAACCCCTCGCCACCACCTGAGCACCACGACCCCGAAAACCCCGTCGATTTTCATTCCCCCTCTATCTCCTCTTCATCCTCTTCTCTCTTCATCAACTTCCCCTCGATTTTGTCTCGAATTTGTGCTCAAAATATTTTCGATGCTAAGGATGCAAATGCGGAATGGGTAAGTGAGGGAGGTGATGAAAATCGACGGGGGTTAGGGGGGGGGGTTTAGGCGGGGTGGTGTTGTGGGGGCGCGGGGGGGGGGAGGGCGGGGTCGTTCCGAAATCGAGGGGGGCGCGATAGTGAGGGAGGGGTGGAGGGCCCGCCGAACCGAACTGGGTGGGGGAGGGGGCGGCGCGGGGGTGGGGGAGGGGCTGCGGGGGTGGGGGGGGAGGAGGCTGCCGGGGTGGGGGGGAGGGGGGCTGGGGGGTGGGGGGAGGGCGAGGGGGTGTGGAAGGGGGTCGGGGGTGGTGGGAGGGTGGGGGAGTGGGTGGTGGGGTGGTGGGAGGGTGGGAGGGTGGGTGATGGGAGGATGGGTTAGGGTTAGGGTTAGGGTTAGAGGTAGGGGTTAGGATTAGGGTTAGCATTAGGGGATTAATTAGGGTTTAAAACAGAAAATTAGGGTTAATGATAGTCATTAAGGGTATCTGAGTGTATTAGTTTGAAACTTAGGGGTACCCCGTGTATTTTGAAAACATGGGGGGTACCAGGTGAATTTGTTGAAAAGTTGGGGGTATCAAGTGAAAAAACCGTTATTTATCGGTATTTCGCATACCTCTATCTATAATGCACAAACTGGAAGGTATGCTTAGCAGGTTTTTTGGGGAAATTCGACCTCCAAGGGTATTCACTGGCGTGATAAAGGAATGTTACAACTTCCAAAGGGTTTAGGAGGTCTTGGAATTCGTAACATTGAACTTTTTAATACAGCTCTGCTAATGAAACAAGTTCGACAAATGTAATAAAATCCACAGCTACTACTTTCAAGAGTCTTTAAGGATTCAAGACATCGATCGCCATTTCCGTCTTCATGTCCGTCATCACAATATGTCATGGGGTATGCGAGGTCTACATCATGCTGAGACAATTTTGGAAAAAGGATACGCATGGAAGGTGGGAAATCATCAATCTATCTTAGCTTCGAGCCATAAATGGGTAAACGGTATCACTCCTATCATAAGAGATGATGTTTCGTTACCAGAAGCCGCAAGATTGAAAGTTGCGGATCTCCTTGTAGAGGATAGGCATGTATGGAACATTCACTAACTCTACAAATACTTCATCCCGTCTAGTGCAAGGATGATACGAACGATAGAACTTCCCTCAAACTCCAACGTTCCTAACATACGATATTAGCCTCTAACAAAATCGGGGGATTATTCTACTAAATCAGGTTACTTCTTTCTTACTAACCTACAGCAAAATGACATCTCAAGCATGAACGATCCAATGAATGCGGCATTCTTTCGCATCATTTGGGGTCTGAACATCATGCCAAAATGGAAATTCTTCCTATGGAAGATGTGGTACAATGCTCTTGCCACAAATTATAATCTGAGTAGGCACAACATCGGGGATAATGCTACTTGCCCGATTTGCCTACATACTGAGGAAATTTTATTGCATCTTTTTTTGTTCTGCCGCTTGGCAGAGGAGGTTTGGCACAATGTGACAATGACTTTGAACGCTCCTTTGGATCCACATTTCAACTTTATGACATGGCTTAGGGACAAAATTTTATTTTTCCGAAATGAGGATGGCTATCAAGGTACTCGCCTTCCCAAATTTGTGGGAATACTTTGGGGTATTTGGACAACGAGAAATGCACAGGATTTTCGTCAACAACGTGCAACTATGGAAGTATTCCAAGCCAATCTGGAAGACGGAATGGCCGCTCATGCAACATTTTCCTCCACGATTACTCCCAACATTAACAACCATCTAGGCCCACTTACCCCCCCGGGGTTTAGTATTGCTATGATTGGGAGAACCTCCATCTACGCTCCTGAGATCATCATCCAAACTGATGGCTCATGGGACAAACGTACAGGGCGAGGGGGAACTGCTTGGGTTACACTAGCGCCTAATGGGGGAATTCGAGATAATGGGGGATCCAATCTTTAGGCTCCTTCCGCTCTTGCTACTGAGGCCAAAGCGTGTCTTCAAGGTCTCCAATGGGCATATATACAAGGAAGGCATCAACAATGTAGCGGTACACACGGATGCCACAATTCTAATTCACCTCTTAAATTCGAAAGGCTCAGGTGACATCTCAATTAAACATACACTTGACGACATTAAGAAAACAACACGACGCTTTAATGGATGCAGCATTACTAAGGTTCAGAGGAGGCATGTTCAGAAAGCACATGATCTCGCCACTTATATCCGTCAAGCTTACCCTTTTGGTTTAATTATTTAACTTAGGTATGTTTTCGCGATGTCAAAAAAAAAAACAGCTAACATGCTTACAACTTTTCTGCTTTCGTCCTGTATGTCTGAAGTGCAGCTATACCCCCATTAAGAGGTGTAATTTGTTTTCTTTCTGTGACAAGGATAATAAAACACTGTTTCGGATATTACACATTACAACTCTTGTAAGAATATAATTCAAATTAAAATGGGAATAGTGCACACAATCAACTTTAGATAATAAGAATGTGGATTGATATTATTGTATATTTATCTAAAGATACGCGTCTTCCTTACTTACAAACCTCCCTTGACAACAAGTATTTGCTAATGTTAGAGGATATTTCTTCAAATTAGATCTTCCTCCTTGTTACATGGCATAACTCCTTACATGTTATCCAACAATCATTGTTACATACATAGTTGATAATTTTTTTGGGGGAATTCTACATGGTACCATTATATTTTTGACTTTTCCATTTGGTACCCAAAATTGTTTTGGACTCTACATGGTATCACTGTAGTTTGGACTAATTCTCTACCGTAACATTCCGTTAAATAAAAAGGGTTAGTTGGGGGTTAATTAGGGTTACGAGTTCACTTCGTTTTACGTGCTTCGGTTTGCACACCAGGATAATCGATCGATTAAAGTTTTGGGGGGTATTTTGCTTTCAAGGGTTAATTTTGAGGCCGAAATTGGAAAAAAAAAAACAAAATGCCTCGGTTTGCGCAACTAAAAAGAACAACTAGTCCTTCCTCGCACGTAAAACGAGGTGTTTTTGGTCTTTTCTGGCCAATTTGACTCTTAAGAGATAAAATGACCTTCAGAACCTTAACTGAGCTTTTTTCGGCACTGAAACTAAAACACGCAAACCGAGACATGCAAACGAGACAAAACTCTAACCCTATTTAACCCCCAACTAACTTTTTTTAACGGAATGCTATGGTAGAGAATTAGTACAAACTATAGTGGTACCATGTAGAATCCAAAATAATTTTGGGTACCAAATGGAAAAGTCAAAAGTATAGTGGTACCATGTACAATTTTCCGTTTTGACATCGAACATAGTTGATAATTTAGTGTGACATAACTTGACCATCAACAGTCCTACTTTATGAAACTAAGGTGAAACGCCTCTTGTTTTTGAAGTACGGGTTTCAAATATGAAGTTTCACTAGATTAATTTAAGACACTTATAGTGCAAAGATCTGCTCACTGCTATAATAACCTTGACATATTTGCAACGCCACGCGAACAATTAGGCTCTAAAAAGGGAACAAATGAGAAAACTGTAATTATTCCTTAGTGTCACGGTTCGAGTGTTGAACTCTCAAAGGTGCGACACACTCTTGTTGCTCCTGACGGTAAAGGTGCAAGCCTAATGCACAATTGCGCGTAGTAGGCACAAATGAGGATCTATCTGAAAGAAGAGATACCCTTGCCTATTCGTGTAGCTAACAAGAGCACGAGTTTGATGTCGATCGAGATTCATGTGCGCATATAGCAAATATAAGCGGGTCCGAGACGACGAAGCATGACTGTGGGAGGTTGAGATGCTATAACGTAAGTGCAATACTAGGTTAAAATGTTGGTAGTAAAATGATAATTAAATTGAGGAAAGGCGTTAAGTTTTAAATTTCATTCATCAATACCGAATAGGCTCAAAATTATATACTAGCTAGATAATTGTCGTTCCTGGTGAACATTGAAACAACGGTGACATAGTATTGCATTTAAACTAGCACCAAACTGAGTTCACGGGCCAACACG
Source organism: Beta corolliflora (assembly GCA_947648045.1). NCBI lineage: Eukaryota > Viridiplantae > Streptophyta > Magnoliopsida > Caryophyllales > Amaranthaceae > Beta > Beta corolliflora. The sequence continues at coordinate 316,210 of CANSZD010000743.1, forward strand.
CACGATGTACCCAACTAGTGTACCTCAAGGACATAGGAAAGTAAACAATATATAAAACATTCTCTCCACCTAATTTGTTGACGTTCTCGTTGATGACCTACCACAAGCAAAGTTTTTTTATTGGTCTTGAACATCATATTTATGGTTGTATTTTCATGTGGTTATGAATCATGTTCATTATGATTAACTATTTGCTAGGATATATTGTAGATTTTTTTTGTTGCGACAAAGTTGCATACAATGTGATTAATAACCGATAGATGAAAGGCGTCTTAAGATCACTTATTCCGTTGGATCGACTCAAACCCAAATGTTCAATGTCTTGGACACACAATAATTGTGGACCAAGTCCAACCTTGAATTGACACGACGCAAACTTGTAGTCATCATATTCAATATGAATTCGATTCATCCGTTTGTCAGATCTAAAAACATTTCTTTGACTGACATTAAATTGTGAAAAGTAGAATAATTTTTAAAAGATACTCCTTTGTTTCTAAATAGATGCCCCAATTTAACTCCGGCACTATTTACATATTTTACTTTGACCATATATTTTTAACATGTGTATAAAACCCAAATGTTAGCATATAATTATAAAGTGTTGTTGAGCTTGTCTCAATGTATATTTTAAAATATCAATTTTTTAAATTTTTTTTTTTCATGATCAGTTAGAGATATTAATAGTCAAACAAACGATGATGATACGATTGATTAAGTCTCAAAAATTGAATTCTAATTCGGTTGCCATAATCTAGCTCGAGTAATCTTCGTGACTCTAAACGTATAGGAAACTCCTAATTAATCTCGGAGATGGGTATATAGTGCAAATACAATGGCATTTTTGTAATAAATTTCTGTTTTTTTTTAATTTCCCTTTTATGAAAGTTCGAATTTATGACGGAAATGCTACTCAATTTGCACTATTCACAAATCTCCGAGATTAATTGGGCAGACTTCCTAAACTAACTCCCACCCTGTGGACTTATAAAAGGATTTGAAACTCAAACTTCGTCTATATTTATCCGTTCATTAGGTTTATAGTTTAGTGTTAAGGTGGTCATGGGGAAATTCCAAATTAATCTCGGAGATTTGTAAAATAGTGCAAATTTATTGGCATTCTGGTAATAAATTTTCTTACTTTTTTTTCTTTTTTAAAAATCTATTTTTTTCAAAAATGCTAAATTTGCACTATTCGCAAATCTCCGAGATTAATTTGGCAGCCTTCGTGGTCGTGCACTCGTGCCTAGGGGTGCTTATCGCACGAGCCGAGCCCGAATTGTCTTGGGCTCGGCTCGTTTGTCATTTAGCTCGGCTCAGCTTGGCTCGTGAGCTCGATAAGTGAAGCTTCGCTCGAGCTTTTGAGCTTCTCTCAAGGCTCAAGGCTCAAGCTCGGCTCGGCTCGAGCTCGATTTAAGACAAATTAAGAATAAACCAAATAATATTAAACCAAACATAATATTCATATACGACACTTAAAAAAATTATTGACATATCTTGTAGAATTATAGACTAAATTCGAAAAGTACCACGACTAAACATATTTTATTTCATTTTTACATGCTAGCCAAATGAATTACTTACAAATATACATTAAAAAAATCGACAAACTAGATCTAAAAGATTACAAAAAGAAAAACATGAATTATTCAATGTAAAAAATTATATAAAAAGATACGTATAATAATTTTGTAAAGTGTTTTAGCATATAATAACTTTTTAAATACTTTAAGTTATATTAATTTTTTTATATAAAATTATAGTCGAGCATGTTCACGAGCTTTTTTATGTGAGGTTGGCCTAGTTCCGCTTGGCTCTCTAAGGTCCCGAGCCAAGCTCGAATCCGAACCGAGCTACCACAAGCCGAGCTTTAACCGAGCTAAGCCCAGACTGTTTCCGAACAGGCCGAGCTTATTATCACCCCTACTCTCGTGCCAACTCTTTCGCAAGTTTAAAAGACGCGCAATATAAGTTGCTCACCTTGGCCTTAGTCCCGCTTCCACTTCGTCAATTGCATTGTATTGCTGACCAACTTTTCCCAAGGTTAGCATATTCTATACTCTTCTAATCTTCTTCCTTCATTTACTTACAATTTTGCTCTTCTACGCTTGATTATTTCCTCGTTTTACTGCAAAATCTTGTATGCTATACCAAAATTTTACTCATTCAATGGGTGAGAGTTGGACTAAATAAGTAGAAATTGAAATATTAGACTTTTGTCTCATATGAATTATAGGTTTTTCGAAATTTTGACTTACAATCCTTTCTATACTGCTGTATATGACCTTTCTACTTCCCTATTTTCCCAAAAATTACTTTTTTAACTGTATAAATTCTTTGATTTTGAGAGATTATCTTAGTTTGTATTTTAGGGCCTAACTTAACACACTTTTGACCATAGTGCCCTTAACAAAATATGGTGTATTATTAAATTTGGAATTTTGAAACTCATACTAACATAATGAGTTATGAACTTGGTATATGATTGGAAAAATTGTCAAAAACAACCTTGAGTGAAACTTTTTTTGAAAAAACCACCTTGTACAATTTCTTCTTTTAAAAAAACACCCTTTAACACCTAATTTTTTGAAAACACCACCTAGAATTGTTAACGTTTTCGTCAATGGGGCCCACCCACTCTGGCACTCTGCATTCTTCTCCCATTTCTTATTATTTTCTCTCTAATTTGACTTAATCACCCCTACATATGTCCATTTGGACTTCAATTTGTCTTTACTTAGTAGGATGGTTAAATTTATGGTAGTTTAATTTTGCAAATTGAAGACAAAATGGCTTTAATAGGAATGATTGAGTGAAATGAGAGGGAAAAGTGGGAGAAATGCATAGTTGGTGGGCCCTATTGGCGGGAAAGTTAACAATTCCGTCAATGGGTGGTGTTTTCAAAATTTTCAAGTCTTAGCAGGTGGTTTTTTTATTGAAAATTTTTATAAGGTGATTTTTTTTAAAAGTCTTAGCAACTACTAGTTGGATTGTACTTTTGTTGGCCGTATTATAGTAGCCTTTTGCAAATAATGTACAATGATGTGGAGAAATGTTGCGAAATTATATGTAACATTTTGATAGAAAGATTGCATAAAGGAGGTCTACGAACAATGCAAATAATTATGTTAAAAGAGGGTGAAGATGTGGGGGGCCTTGCATTGTGAGCTCATGAAATAGATATAAAGATATCTTTATAAGTATTCATATTAGCAAATGAACTTATTGTATGTAAATCCCTAGAAAGGGGGATAAAAATTCTTAAAGATTGAAGTCATAATTTCCTAATCATAAAAACATAAAAAAATTGATGATTCTAAGATAGCATGGGATCACTTCTAGGATGTTTTGAAGTGTGCTTTGTTTAGTACCTTCCTGTACGTTTACGGTAATTGTTGGTGCCATATTTTTCTCTTATTTCTTGTAAACCTTCTTATCTGCTTCAACATGGTAGGGTGGAAATGTCCTCTGGAGGGTCAAACTCTATGTCTATAGATCCGGGTGCTATTGTTCGTCCTCCTGCACTAGACGATGATTTGGAACCATCTATCTTCCATGCAAACTTCTGATATGTATAGTAAGCCAATGTGTGAACGAGCTGGACGCCTTAAAACTCTTCATCAGCTTACCTTCTATCCAATGGATTTGAGGAGAGAGTTGGCAAAGACTATTATTTTACATGACTATCCCCTTTCCATGGTTGATCATAGGGGTTTCAAAGGACTCTTTGAAAGTGTTTATCCCATGGTTTCTCAAAACACCCTGAAATGCGACATATCAAAGATCTATGAGTTCCAAAAGGATGTTTCAATGGTGTTGTTCAATGAAACTGACAGCAAGATCGCCATCACTGTAGATAAATTTGCTTCTTGTGATCAAACCAAAAAATACATTGCAATCACGGGACAAATGATCGATAGTGAGTGGCAGGTTCAACGTCGCATGATGAGGTAGTTTAATACATAAGTCATGTAACCATTTTTTATAGTAAAGAAAATTGGTTTTTTGTGCAGTTGCATTTTCTGTATGTAAGTTTTTTTTTTTGCAAATCTAATTGTTATCTTTACACGTTTTGAAGGTTTATAAATCTTCCTCGTGGATGCACAAATGAGTTGGTTGCTAAACTCACTGTGAAGTGTCTTTTTGACTGGGATGTGGCTTCGAAAATCTCTACCATTGCTATTGATGATGCATTTGATGAGGGATTCCATGATTTCTTAGTTGATCAACTACCCAGTAGTTCACTTCTTTTGGGTGGAAAATTGTTGCAGATGAGATGTTTTGCTCGTACCGTGAGCTTGATGGTTAAAGAAGGTTTTGATATAATTGAAAGTGTGATTGATAATATACGTGAGAGTATCTTGTTCTGGACAGATACCCGTCAAAGAGAGAGGAAGCTCAAGGAAGCATCACTTGAGTTGAGTATGTCTGATAGCGATAGTAAGTTGGTTCTTGATTGTGTTGCCAAGTGGAACACAACATTCCTAATGCTAGAAACAGCTCTTTTGTATAAACCTGTCTTCTCTCTTCTAAAGAAAGAAGAGTCTGAATACCTGTGTATGCCTAGTGAGGAGGAGTGGGAGTTGGCGAAAGAAATTTGCCAAAAGCTGAGGTTGTTCTATAAAGTGATGCATTGTGCCTCTAAGTATCACAGTGGAAACAAATTTTTCATCGATTTGTGTAAGATTAAACTGATTTTGCGTAAGTGGGTTAGCTGCACTAATGAGCAGGTAAGAAACATGGCGTCAAAAATGCTTGAGATATTTGATAAGTATTGGAATTCAGTACGGGATATCTTTGCTATTGCTTCTGTCTTAGATGAGAGATATAAATTGGTTGAAGTTGAGGATTTTTTCCAAGAAATCTATGGAGATGAAAGTCAAAAAGAAGTTGAGCACATTCGCCAGCTTTGTTACGACTTGTTCAATGAGTATCAAAGTAAAGTGAGCTTGGAAAAGAAACAGAATGATGAAAATTCTTCTGGCCTAGAAAATTCAGGTGATAAAATAGAGGACACTTGGGAGACCTATAAGCGGAAAAAGAGAAAAAGAGAGCTACGTAATAGTAAACCTGAATTAGATGTCTACTTGGAAAAGGGTATCATTTCAGTCGATGACAGTGTAGAAGACATTGCAGTTTTGAATTGGTGGAGGTATAGATACAATACTATCTTAAAGAAGATGGTTAAAGATATTATGGCTATTCCTATAATGTCAGTTGCTCCAGAGCACATGTTTGATACAGGAGACTTCAGGCTTTTGAGTCCACATCGTAGTAGACTTCATCCTACAATGGTGGAGAAGCTGATGTGCACTCAGAGTTGGTTATGGACAGATATTAAAGGTAAGACTACCATCCTTGTACGAAAAAAATTGTAGAAGCATAGTAAAACTTCAGGTTGTGTAATCTGATGCTCTTTACTGTTGTAAATACAGGTTCTTATATGGTTACCAATTCATTTTCATGGGGAATAAGTGATGATTATACTGTGGTAGAACAACAGGCTGCTGCTGATGAAGCGGTAGATTAAGTAATAACATAATACAAATTTTAACTAACACTTTAATGATACTCCTCCTGTTCACAAATGATAGTCCTTAATGTTTTGCGTCACTTGCAGAATTGTGACTCACAGAGTCACGTATGCCAACGTGACCTATCTTTTGTGGATGGAAGAAGTAATGTAGTTTCCTTGTTTTTCTGCTAATACCATATCTCTTTATCCTTACTTCAGGCCAAGCTCGCTTAGTCACACTAATCAGATGATTCTATATGATTTTGGGGAGCGATTGAGGACTAAATGTGCTGAGGTTCGTATATGATTCCATGTATCATACTCAGTAGAACTTAACCGATTAGGGATTGTACACAATGCCCTGCAGTGTGCCGCTTGTTGAGATCTTGAGATTGCGTACTGCCTATCATGAACGTTTAGTTATGCTTGTCTTGTATCGTATCAATTTGTCTCTCGTCTCTCTTAACACAGGACGCATGAGAACTTCCCAAAGAATGTATAATTTTTTGAGAAAAGTTATTGCTCCTCTGGTTGCTGCTTCAGCATAGTAGTGACTGTTAACTCTACTTGTCTAGTATACTCTGTCTCTTCCTCCAAGTTTTATGTAACATCATTTTTCTGCTTTCATTCATCAAATGCTCATAAACCAATATACCAGGTGACATAATACAAGTATACACATTTGTAAGAATATCTGCTTTCGATCAAAGACCTGCCTTAAAACATGTACTCCTTTGCACTTGGACACAGATTAGTATCAAAAATACACTCCACTTTAAAAAGGAGAGTTTAGTTATCAATATTATTAATCTAAGAAATGGAGAGAATTTTTTCCTTCAATAATGCTAAAATGGGTATTAATTCCTGAAATGTGCCCAAGTTCAAATTAATTCCATGGGTACCGTCCACGTAGGACGGCACGCGAGAATTTTGTTTTTTTAACAAAACCGCTACTCCAAGTAGCGGTTAATAAGTTGACCGCTACTTCAAATAGCGGTTATATGATGTCCCTAAGACAAGTTATAAAAGGCATGCATATAAACCGCTACTTGGAGTAGCGGTTAATACCAATAATGTAAAGTTGACCGCTACTTCAAATAGCGGTTATATGATGTCCCTGAGACAAGTTATAAAAGGGATGCATATAAACCGCTACTTGAAGTAGCGGTTTACTATGAAACAAAAAAACAAAAAAAAATTTTTTTTTTTTTTTTTTTTTTTTGGTTCCACAGTAAACCGCTACTTCAAGTAGCGGTTTTGCCTAGTAAACCGCTACTTCAAGTAGCGGTTTTACCCCATATACTGCTTTCACATAACAGAGTAGCGGTTTGCTTTGAAAAAAACAAATTTCTGGCGTGCCGTCCTACGTGGACGGTATCCATGGAATTAATTTGAACTTTGGCACATTTCAGGAATTAATACTCATTTTAGCATTATTCAAGGAAAAAATTCGTTCTTATCTCTAACACATTTATCACCAATATTTGGAAAGTTCCGATTTTAAAACTTCAACCAAAGAAAAAACACCGCCCTAAATTTTCTTACTAACTCCCTAAATACGTATTTTTGTACTGCATTTGTATATCCTCTTTCTACCCTTTCCCTAACTTCCCCCTTCTTCTCCTACCACCACTATGAATTGCACCACTGGAGCCACCACCACCTATTTTCTGGCGACACATCATCTCCTCTCGCGAGCTTGACGTTATCGCCGACAACCCAAAAGTTAAAATTTTTAAAAAATATAGTGAGGTGTCCATGGTAGGCGCTCCACCACAGGGTCAGGCGTCCATGGTATACGCTTGTGGTGGGGCATCCATGGTAGATGCCCCCACTACAGACGCTGTGGTGGGGCGTCTACCATGGACACCTCACCATATTTTGTTTTTTTTAAATCAATTGAATTTGGGTCTTCAAATTCTGAGAGAACAGAGGCGGTAATGAGGTTTGGGGAGGTGTATGAGATAGTAGAGGCGGTAAAACAAGAGCAGTTGATTGAATTTGAAAAGCATAGGATGCAGTTTGTTGGAGTATCAAAGGATTAAGTTGTTTATGGATACTCAACTTCAACTTGCTAGAATTAAACTCCCCAAACATTCTGATGATGCTGGTATATTTAAATTTATGAGTCTGTAAAAACTCGCCAAAATTAGTTGTTCGATTGTTTTTACAGATTTGGGGTGTGGTGGATTGCTGGTGGTGGTGGTAGTAGTGACGGCTCCAGTGGTGGTGGTGGAAGAAGAAGGGAAATGGGAAGGTATACAGTATAGAAATATGTATATAGGGCGTTAGTAAGAAATTTTAGGGCGCCAAATAGCAAAACCCTTAAAAATGTGTGTAATTTTATGCACTAAAGTAAAAGGGCTAAAAGCTGATCAAGAAAGAGATGAGATTCCATTATTGCCCAAATCCATGGAAGATTTACTTGAAAGGGGAACAGAAGCAAAACGAGATGAAAAATGAGGAAAATTATCATCCTCACCAAATTGACTATTTTACCCGACTCATCATCAAAGTTGAGAGCATAACTCAAAGGATCATAGTTGAGTTTAGTAGGCCTGCTATCATCAAAGTTGAGAGCATAACTCAAAGGATCATAGTTGAGTTTAGTAGGCCTGTTAGCAGGCCTTCCAGCCTGATTAAACTGCTTAATAAAGGTCTTCCATTTGGGCCCAGCAATGATCTCGGACCACTCTCTGATCTTCTTCAGGCCCTTTAAAGGTCTGGACCACCACCTGTTCTCAATCTCAGTCGTTTGTTGAAGCCCCTCCCACATGGACGGCGAGGATGTCGACCCGACCAGCCCGAAGTACCGGGGCGAGCTGGGTCGTGACTCGAATTTCCTCTTATTTTACTACACTATATTCCGCTTTTTATTATTTAATACTAGCTTTATATGCACGCTATGCGTGCGAAGTCGTTTATGAAGTTAAATTATTGCATACTTACATCTAGCTCTTTCTATATAAGTTTTAAGTTTTATGTGTATGTGTGCGTAATCGTTATTGGAATTAAATTAGTTGCGTAATTACATTGACAGTATGATTGTAGTTAGTAATGTCTTGTCATGGGTCTTCTAACTTGTGAAGAGTTGGAAGCATCATTATGATTTTGAATCATGCAGTGGCCTTGTGCAGATGTTGTTTGAGGTCGACTTCCTTGAGAAGCAACGACATTTTCTTCACATCCATGGGCATATTCAGATCGTCTTTTTGCATTCACATGTCCTCTTTGTTCAAGTGTGAATGATTGTCGGTGACGTCTTCTCCTATCACTCCATTTCCTCCTTTGGTGTTGAACTTTTTGTGCTTCGTTTTCATCCATTATGAAACTACATAACATAATCTTAACTTTGTTGTTGAGATATACGAAATGCTATTATTAATTTTAGAGTAATCCCTCTATATGTAAGTTATATTTTATAATTCTATTTTGTTACTTTTTTTGTATGTGATTTACTTATCTATCTATAATTAATGTTTAAGTACTAATAAACTACTTTTTTTAAGTTTTTGAAATCCTTGTTGTATAAGTCTCATATAACTATCTTTCAACATATAGACACCTATAAATTTTTATCTCTGACTAAGGGTCTGTTCTCCCCAAGACCCCAACTTATTTTCAATTCAGTTCAGTTCAATTTAGTTCAGTTCAGTTCAGCTCTGGATAATACTTTTACTCTCACATATCACTATTCATTTCAATTCGATTCAGTTCAATTTAGTTCAGTTGTTTTATGCCGAAGAGAACAAACCTTAACTTATATTTGTGAGATTTAATAACTTTACTTATAATTTATATAACAATATTTATTGATATAATTTCTAAGTTTCTAACAATGAGCTGATAGTTGAAAATAAATTTATTGTTAATCTAATAAACTAACTATAATTAATATACGAAATACTATCATTAATTTTAGAGTAATCCCTTTATATGTAGGTTAATATTTTATAATTGTATTGTGTTACTTTTTTAGTATGTAATTTTCATCTATATTTTTTTAGATATAGACACCTATAAATTCTTATCTCTGCATAACTAATAATTTTGAGGTTTAATAACTTATATTAGTGAATATAATTTCTAAGTTATCTAAGAATGTTGTGAAAGTCGAAAATATATTATTTTTTAAATCTAATTATCTATCTATAATTAATGTGTAGGTACTAATAAACTACTTTTTAAAAGTTGTTGATATCCTTGTTGTATAATTTTCATATAACTATCTTTCAACATATAAACACCTATAAATTCTTATCTCTGACTAAGGGTTTGTTCTCCATAGCTCATTTTCAGTTCACAAAAATTTAGATATGTTCAATTTAGTTCAGTTCAGCTCTGGACAATACTTTTACTCTCACATATCACCATTCATTTCAGTTTAGTTCAGTTCAGTTCCGTTCAGTTGTTTTATGCCGAAGAGAACATACTCTAACTTATATTTTTGAGGTTTAATAACTTTACTTATAATTTATTTAACAATAATTAGTGATATAATTTCTAAGTTTCTAACAATGAGTTGATAGTTGAAAAAATATATATTTTTAATCTAATAAACTAACCTTAATTAATGTTAAGTATTAACAAACAACTTTTTTGAAAATTGTTGCTATCCTTGTTGTATGGGTTGGTATAGGGGTCACTATTCTATTATTAACTCGTTTTTTCGGTAATTGTATTTGAAAATTGTAATTTTTCATATTTACCATGATCATTGTAATTTTATTTTTCCTTTTTAAAGTTTTTTAAGTAAAGTAGGTAGTTACTCTTTAGTTTGTCTTTGTTTTCTATTTTTTTTGGTGTCCTACCCCTATTGAGTCTTGACATATAAAACAGGGATAATATTTGGAAAAGTACAACATATGAAGGTGAAGCAGACATTTCAATAATATAACAATATGATACCAAAATACAATAACATAATATTATAGAGATAACATTATTAGTAATAATGTTATAGTCCACCTTACATAAAACTCAAGGGTCTTCCCATCAAAAAAACTCAAGGGTCCGTATCATAATTTGATTTGCCCTATTTGTAGTCCCCCTTACATAGAATGAAACTTATCTCCACTTTGAAAATAACTCATCTTAAACTAATGTGAAACTGAAAGCATAAAACTTTTGTGTGTCAAACTCTGTCATTTATCTCACTCACACTCTCTCTCTAAAAATCCACTATCTAAATATGCAATCACTCTCTCTAAAAATGCAATCACTCTCTCTAAATATGCAAACAAACATTGGACATTTATTGGACATTTTCTCTGGAATTATTTTTTTGCAATATTGGGCAGGTGAGTTTAGCAATATTTCAATTTTTTTGCATGCAAGATTATCTCAATCTTGTATTTATTGGACATTTTCTCTGGAATTATTATTCATTCAGAAGATTGCTTTTGTAAGTAAATTTCTTTTTCGAATTATTATTCATTGAGAAGATTGATTTTATAATAACACTTTGTAAGTAAAAAAAAATCGAATTATTATTCATTCAGAAGATTGATATTATAAATTTTAGAAAAGTATATTTTTTTTGAATAAAAATGTCGAGAATAAAGTATTATTTGCATGCCTGAAAATCATAATTTTTCTTACTGTTTTCCAAAGCATATCTGGAAAATGGTCGTAGATTATATTGATTAATACAAAGAGTTTTTTTTTTTTTTGAAAAACAATTTGTAATTATCTGTAATTATTCAATGGATAATTATTCAATGGATAGATTTTTTTTGTTTATAAAAAAGAGATACCTACATGAAAAGAACCGGCCCAATTACGGAGGTTAAGTTGTACAAAGCGATGGAGATTAACAATGCCCAATGAATTTGTTCTGACAAAGAAGTTTAGGGGGTTAATGGAGAGGAAATGGAGCAAGATAATGATGACATAATGTACTGTTAATTGTTATGGGTAATGGCTACTGCATGAACAAAAGATGATAATTGGAAAACCACCATAAATATATTTTTTTTCTCTTGATTATAATGCTAAATTTTATTGGTTATTTCCTCATTTTCCCGAAAACAAAAACAATTTGCAATTGCACACCTACCTTTTCAATGGTTTCTTGATTCACCTTGCAAGTGCCGCTTTTTTGTTGATATTTGGTTGATGAAACTTGGCCGATTGCACTGATTTCGCACAAAAAACATCATCAAAATCAATAATGTTCCGAATGAAGAAACACCTTTTAATGTGAGAAAGAAGTAAGAAAAACCTTGTAATTATTTGCTTGAGAAGTCGTGAGATTTGTTGCTTCTTATGGCTTGTTGAGTATAAGTGTAAAGTATCCTGAAAAAATGAATGATTTGTTTATCAAATTAAATTGGAGAAGCGATTATTTGTGAACAAATCAAGGCTTTCTCGCTATGTGATTACCTCGCTCTTGGTGGAATTATCTCTGCTTTGGTGTAATTATTTCTTTGGAGAAGTCGTGAGATTTGTTGCTTCTTATGGCTTGTTGAGTATATGTGAAGAGTATCCCGAAAAAATGAATGATTTGTTCATCAAATTAAATTGGAGAAGCGATTATTTATGAACAAATCAATGCTTTCTCTCGCTATGTGATTACATGCTCTTGGTGGAATTATCTATGTTCTAATACTTCTATCTTTTGGGTATTTTCTTTGTGAGAGTTTTGAAGAGGACGAACCGAAAGTGGAGAAAATGCAACAGGTAGGAAGGAGAAGGAGAGGAACCGAAGAAGTGTTTTGCGTTTTTTTTTGCAGTTAGTTTTTGTCCCTTGTAATCAGGGATTGAGTTGGGCAATTACACTATGCTAATTTGCACATTGTGTAATACTATATTTTTTCTTTTCTGAATTCGGTTACCTTCCTTTTTTTATTTATTATTTCCTTTTTTTATTTTTGGTGTCCTACCCCTCTTCCCATATAGAATAGAGATAGGTTTCAGCTGAATGCCTTTGCTTTGGGTGTCGAGTTGAACAAGCAAATATTTGAAGCCGACTCACCTAATAGGGGTTTCAAAGGCTACATGAATAAGCATATAATTCTAGGTAATTTCTAATTTTTCAAAATGTTTTTTCTAATACACATGTTTATGATTTCATTTTAAAATATTAACAATATATAGGTAATAGGAATCAGACACATTACCTTTGAAAAGAAATGTAAGAGTTTAACCATCAATCCACTACAATTTCAAAGTAAAACATAATAAAATTTCAATGTATACTTATATGTAAAATGTAACTATAAAAACATAGACAAGGGCCATGTTTGGTAAATGGCTTTTTCATTGGCTTTTGGCTTTTCAATTTGGTCAAACAGCCAAAAAAAGTGTTTAGTTATTGACTTTTTGGTTGGCTGAAAAGCTGGCTTTTAAGCCAAAATGAAAAAGCTGCCTGGAGCAGCTTTTTGGATTGGCTTCTGGCTTGTTGGCCTACAAACTCTCTAATAAACCGCCAACAGCCACAATTAATTTTGCCAAACACTTTTGCAAACAACTGGCTTAATCAACCAACTTAAAAAGCCAATACATACATCCAATGCTTCCAGCCAATCAAACAAGCCAACTAAACCAGCCAAAATCCAACAACCAACAGCCGATTGCCAAACAACCCCAAGTTTTTTGATCTCTAACACTTTTATTAAGGTAATAACGTTCTCTTATCTTCAATTCCATTGAAACTGTTATTTTGATCCCCAATTCCTTAGAAGTTTTTTTTTATTAAACAACTTATCATGCCATAACGCTCATTTTCCAATTTCATATTAGATAGCAAATTTCTAAAAGCTAATAAAATCAATTATAAAATTTAAAAACATTAATATATTTGATAATTGTAATTAACCAACAACATCACCCAAACCAAAATTTATCACCAAAACGAAAGAATATTAGACAAAATTTCTTCATTAGAATAATTTTTCGTACCCGGTGCAAACTTGTAGCATTAATTATTTTTAAAACCAACTTCCCAAAAGTTATTTAACCCTACATTCATTTAACCCAAAACTTATTCCCCCGTTCTTTTTTCAAAAATACGGGACCCTAGTGGGTAATAGTGTAATAAGAGCAGTTCAAGCCTTTTTCCACTCTGGAAAAATCCTTAAAGAAATAAATTATACTTTTTTGGCCCTAATTCCTAAAATTGATAATCCTTCCTCTGCCAACCACTTCCGACCCATTAGCCTCTGTTCAACCATTTATAAAATAATCTCAAAAATCATCACTAATAGATTAAAGGAAGTCATGGGTCAGATTATCCATCCCCTTCAAGGTGCTTTCATTCCTGATAGGTTAATTCAGGATAATATTCTTATTGCCCATGAAATCTTTCAATCTTTTAAAACCAAATCAGGTTCTAATGGTTGGATAACCATTAAACTGGATATGGAGAAAGCTTATGATAGATTAGAGTGAAATTATATCTTTTCCACTCTTGATAAATTAGGTTTTTGTCCGCAATGGATAGGTTGGATTAAGGAATATGTTTCTTCTTCATCCTTTTCTGTCTTAGTAAATGGGATTCCAGGTGATAAATTCTCCTCTTCTAGAGGGATTAGACAAGGTGACCCTCTGTCTCCTTATTTATTTATTTTGTGTGCTGAGCTTCTTGCTAGATTACTTTCTTCAGCTGTTTCAGGCCCTACTAAACCAATTGAAGTTCCCATTGGTAAAACAGGTATGCGAGTTCCTTTTCTTACCTTTGCAGATGACACAATGATTTTTGCTAAAACCACTAATTATAGTTGTCCGATCATCCGTCAAATTATGGATAAATACTTAGGAACATTAATATACATTTGATAATTGTAATTGACCAACAACCAAAATACTTATCAGCAAATTGAAAGAATATTAGACAAAATTTCTTCAATAGAATAATTTTTCGTACCCCGTGCAAACTTGTAGCATTAATTATTTTTAAAACCAACTTCCCAAAGTTATTTAACCCTACATTTATTTCTTCTCCGTTTCATATTGTTACCTGACTTTTACACTATTCACATTTTCTTTTTGATTTATACTGAATAAAAATATATTATGTTTTTATTGTATGTCTTTATAATCTTTACAAATACAAAATGTAGATATTTAACCCTACATTTATTTAGAAATATTATAGTCTTATTTATACAGAAGAGCTACAAGCACGAGATAGTAACACCGATTGATACTTTGCACAGTTGCACACAACACAAGAGACCCACTTTCTGAATTCTGATGCAAATCCACTTAATAAATGGGGTCAATTTCCAGGTCATACTAATCCATATTCAATAAACCACACCAAAACAAACAAATTTCTCCAGAAATTTAAACTTAAATTAAACCCCAGATTTTGGAGGGACACCTATACTAATTCAACTTTAAGGCGGCAATGTCAGCTAACGCACGTGACCACCACTCCCCTCTTTCACTTCTCCTGCAAATACAATTAGAGAGAGAAACACCGGTTTTAGAGAGAGAAAGCAGCTTCAAGCTGCAACAATGGTGGGAAGTTCATCTTCTTCTAAGTCTCCTCGTTCCACGTCACCTTTCCGATCAAAAAAAGGTTTTCCGTCGCCGTTGACTTTGCCGGCGATTAAGAATGTCGGCGCACGTCCGGCGAGTCCGTCGTCGGAGCGTTCGGAGTTTAGTAAACCTAAGGAGAATGTTACCGTTACTGTTCGATTTCGTCCTCTTAGGTTATTTTACCGTTACTGTTTGAATTTGATTTTTTTTATTTTTTTGGTTTTGGAGTTATTTTGTTTTTTTTTTATTTGATTGTTTTTTGGTGGTGGCAGTGCGAGAGAGATGAAGAAAGGGAATGAGATAGCGTGGTATGCAGATGGAAATTGTACTGTTCGGAATGAGTATAATCATAACCTTGCTTATGCATTTGGTCAGTTCTTCTCCTCTTTTTTCCTTAGGAAAACTTTGTAATATCAAATTATTACTAGATGTAATTACGCAACCAATCTAATTTTGATAATGATTTCGCACGCATAGCGTGCGTATAAGGCCAGTGAGTATAATCCTAACCTTTGCTTATGCATTTGGTCAGTTCTTTTCCTCTTTTTCTCATATTTATGTGTTGTGTAGATTGTTATGTGGTAGAATTAGAATTACACAATGATTGATGTTGTCACTATAAGTTTATAACTTTTGTGTTTTTTGTAATATGAAGGTAAAATAGATGATATGAAGCCTTTATGTTTCCTATGAATCTTCTTGGGGTGGTTGGTGGGGGTGGCCGGTGGGGGGGGGGAACAATTTTATCAACTATAGACAAATTCTGGACTAGAGGCGGTTAGGCGAACTAGGATTCATGAGAGTTTAGTGGACTGAAGGTGCTTTAGAGTTTTCACCAAATGAGACGGTTCAATCACATGTTTGGTAGAGAGGAGATTCGAGGAGCGGATTAACCTCAAATCCCTCATTTTGAAAATGCTGGTTATGAGTGTTAGAACTTAGAATAGAGGTTTGCATTTCATCACTAAAATGATATACATGCCCATTTTGTGCTCTGAAATCTTGAGCAAAGGAAAAATAGTTGTGGATATGGTGAATTAATTACAACTGATGAAAATAAACAAACAAAGTCATGGGAGAGGAAAAATTGGAAATCAACCAATTAGCTATTATGAAGTAGTAATTAAATTTCAAAGTGATAGGTAATCTCCATAAATTTAGTATCAACAACAATTAAATGAAGGATTTGCAATAACATAAATTTATTGATAGTATTATTGATCAAATCACTAGAACAACAGAAATTAGGATTCTGTCCCATGATTAATGGCATGTGAAGAAGGTGAAGGAATTCTCCGTATGTAATTAAGCAAAATTTGAGCTGTATACCTCACTTGTATAGGTGATATATAACAAATGTTGCTAGATCTAATAAACCTAAAGTGCTGGCCTCACTAGATATGACAATATCGAAAATGAAGGAAATAAGTAATGGAGAGAGGTCACGTGAAGAAATTATGAGGACACAAATTTGCGAGGATGAAGAAGGAGAGTGATTAATTAATATGAAGTGGAAGGAGTGAGTGAGAGAAATTGAATGAAGAAAGGAATGAGCTAAGAGGAGTAAGTGGTATAGGAGAAGAACGAGATTTATAGATTCTAAATTAAGGGGAGTTAGGTGAGAAGTATGTGGTGTGGGGTAAAATTGCTTTTTTATTTTTGATAATCTAGTGATTTGGAGACCCATAAACTAGTGAGTTTTTCTTGAAAAAAAGTGGATTTATCAAATAAGAGTTAATATTAACGTTTTTAATTAAAAAAAATTTCAAGAAGTGAAAATCAATACATACTGAGTCATGCTGATTATCAATTTAATTTTTATTTATACAAAAGAAAAACGAAAAATGTAATAAAATATAGTTATGTCCTCTTATGTCATTTGAATAGCTTAAGTTAGCAAACAACTATCAATCATTGATTGATTTCACCACACTCTTGTACAAACGGCTAATGTATCAACTAGTCAAACTAGTTAATGCTATTAGCTTGTCACAGCTGATGTAATAGGCAATCAATTAGTGAAATCAGCTAAAGTAATAAGCTATCAGCTATCTGTTGGTTGCCAAACAAGACATACTTATTTTTGAAATTTTTTTATTGTTTCTGTTGTTTTAAGGTACATTCAGAAAACAAGGAAGTCAAATGATTTGATGGAAGTGTTGACAAATATGGGTTTCAAATTTCTCTAGATTTTTGGTGTAGCATGAGCTATTTTTGTGGCAGCAAAAAGTTTAAGAATCCACTATGTAATGAATATTGATAAATGATCAGACAAGTTTAACTGAAAAATTAAGGAGCTCCTAAGGTTTAACATCAGACTTCTTCAATTTTTGTGAAGTATGTCTTTATTTTTCTGAATCTCTTGCACAGGTAACTTTGTAAATGTTTTTTACAAAACAGAAAATTTAATAATGGCAAAGCTGTAATAAAACAGATATTTTTTTTACCAATTTGAGCTTGGTGTCACTTAATGTTTTTTTATGGTATTATGTTATGTTCTGCTGATAAATTTTTTTCACCCCTCTTTATACCTGATGCACTTCCTGAATTCCCCTTTGTTTCCTCACGTTAGTGCATATTAATATGCATTCATGGCAAATAAGTACTCAACTTTTGTCCCTAATGTATTGTATAATGCTGGATTCAGATAGAGTATTTGGCCCTGCAACAACTACACACCATGTTTATGATGTTGCTGCTCATCATGTTGTGAGTGGTGCTATGGAAGGAATAAATGGTAATTAGTCTTCCTATAAGAACTTCTTGTGAATTTTGGCAAAAAAGTTTTTCCGTCTCTGCCCTTTCTTTGCCTGTTCAGTGTTCACTGTTTAGAATACAAAAGACTGCAGTGCCTTTTCTTTAGTTGACCATGGATAACAAGACATAAGCGTTGAATCTTGTGTTTTGGCTTCTCTGCTCTAATCAAATTATTATTATTGTTTCTTTTTGCTCCCTTGATTTCTTTTTGTACCCGAGGGAAGGAACAAGTTTTTATTCTTATAATATACGTATTGCAGAAGCAGTGGTGTTTCCTCATTCTAGTATGAGGTACTAAGAGCATGTACAATGGTAATGACTCTCCAATGAATTCTCTACTCTCTCTATTCAAGCTACTCTAAAAAACTATATCTAAAAAACATCCAACAACAATAAAGCTTTTTAAAGAGCTCTCCATTCTATTTTTCACTATGTAATGGTCCCATGTCGATTATCAAACTCATTCCTTTGTGCCATGTGTCACAAATTGATTGGTTGGGAAAGTGGAGAGCCATTTCTCATTTCTCCCAAATGGTATCTCCTCCAAGAGACACTTTTCAAAGTGTCTCCATGGAGATACACTCAAGAGTCAAAACACACCCAAGAGTCTCATTGTTGGGTAAGAAGTAGCTTTCCATGTTCTCTCTTCTTGGAGAGCTAGTTGGAGAGTCCTTCCAAGAACCCCATTGTACATGCTTTAAGGGTGCGACTGCATTCTATTCAACTTTTTTAAACTTATCATTACTTATTAAAACTTATCTCGAACTTACTGAAACCTATTGAAGTTCAATTTATAAGGTGTCAAAACTTATCGAAAGTTTTTTGAACTTATTTTTTCTTATATAAGTCAAAAGACATAGCCTAAAGAAAATTGCATCTCAATCTGGTTCTCTTTTGTCTAAGCTACTGAATTGATTTCTGTAGTTGGTGTTGGTAAGTAAGCTTTTGTTACTACCAAAAGGCATCCACAGCCGTGGATATAGCACAAGCTTCAGTAATGTCCAAGCAAATACAGAAGACAAGGAAGATAATGAACTTTATCACCTCATCACTAATTGCTAATCCACATACATTGTTGCAATAACTGAAGGTTTTTGTTTTTGCGTGTCATGCCAACAGGCACAAGCTATCAGCTATACCATATGCTTGGAAAAGCACATTAAAAGTCTTAGCCTTTTAAGTTTGTGTGCGATGGTTTATGGCATATTGACAATTATACACTGTAGTGTATGTTTCACTTTTTAATCAATGTTATAACTCTGATGGGAAATGGATTTGTATTTTATTGGTTATTTTGGTGTTTGGGGGATGGAGAGAAGCAGAAAGCATTTGTAGGCCTGACAAAATTGACCAGACCCTAACTGAGTCAAAGTTTAGGGTCTTGAACACGACTTTTAGACTCAAAAGCCGGGATGCCTTGCTACAAATAATAGAATAATGGATAATTCTGACTTGTTTGACGTGTTCAAAGCTAGGAGATACTGACCGCAAAACATTATGACCGCCAATTTCCGTCTAAGATTACAGATTGATACAAGACGAGAAATACAACAACCTGATCCTATGAGTTTGGTTCAGTGTTACCTAATTCATGAACTGCGATCCGAAAGATGCAAATTGGTACATGCAATTGCAAGGGTTATACTTTTGGGCTGATTTAACGAAACTAGGTAGCAAATTGTGTCCCCCTACCCATTTTTCGTGAATTAGGTAACACTGATTTGGTGAGTAAAGAATCTTATAGAAATAACTGAAAACAATACTTCACTTTCCTTTTTCAGCCTGGAAAGTTGGGGAAAGTGAATTCATTAACCTTAATGCAGATTCTACTGGCTCTCTTCTTGTACTTTCCAAGTACACACAATGGCCCAATCAACAAAATTTAAATATTGATGGAGTATTTTTCACCCAAACTTATAGATCATATGTCTCTATTTTAAGGCTTAAAATCGGAGGATTGTTGTGCCTCACCCTCCTGTTTATATCTTCTTCCTGGATTGTCGTGGAAGAACCTTATCCATTTCATTCGTCTTTCACCACCTTTGTCATCTTCAAAGCGATAGGCAAGACTTATTTTCATCTATAACTTGTCTTTTTTTATTTCATTTTTTTAAATATACTTTCTTGGTAATCAGATAGCTATCTGCCTCTCTATTCTCTGAACTTTTTGTATCATTCTTGTCTATTATGTGCAATTTGCTCTCTTCTTCAGTTTAATACTTTAATGTCCGTTTTCATCCGTTAAGAGTTTGTATCTTGTGATCAATGTATGCATTATGAATGATAATGTCCATGATGTACAAGCTGTATGCTGAGTTGTTAGAAGTGCGGAAAATGTTTCACAAATGCGATTCTCGGCCTACAATGGCCTTGCTTTATTGTAGGTACTATCTTTGCATATGGAGTTACTAGTAGTGGGAAGACACACACAATGCATGTAAGAGATTTTTGCTTAGTCTATTTATTTTACTTCTCATATTTTACCTGTTTTTTGATTTATTCTGTTTTTCACTTCCACATTTCCACTCTGATCCCTATATAAAATCAATCTGATGAGGATCATATGTTCAAATATGGAAATCATGTATAATACATACCTTTTGTTCAAGAACTTATCAAATGTGATTTAAACGGTAACAAACGTTAGTTTCCACCTAGCTGTTAACAATTTTACTCTTGTGTGCTGTGTCCCAAAGCTAATGTACACACTGATAATGAAATGGTAAAGAGAGGGAACATGAAGCTATAAGATATCAAATTGAGTATGCGGTGTTTGAGAGCCTCCATAGTCTTCAATATTATATCTCTTAGTAGTAGAAATAGATGGATCCGCATGGATGAAATATTAAATATAAGGGGATTCTGCAGATAATAAATTTCACCTGTATATGACAACTGACAAGACATATCTAGCTGTGTCCTGTTTTTGGCCTATGTTGTATTTGAACTTTTCGGTAACAAGACATATAATTTTAACCATAGAGGTTTGTTGCCGCAAAGATGTGCATTTTGAAATAAAATGTGTGAGAACACATTAACAGATAGAAGTTTGAACAAAGATAAGATAAGTAAGATCCGGTTATGATGGCTTGGGCATGTAAGACGTTGACTAGATAATGCACTGCCACACTGGCTAGGATAGTGAAATGTGGGGATAGTGGAGATCTCGAAGAAGTCGGGGAGGCCAAAGATGACTGGGATACAGAGCGTTAGGAACGGTATGAAGGTATTAGGTCTGTGGGAGCATATAGTGCTGGATAGGAGAGATAAAGGCAGAGGATCCATGTGGATGATCACCAGAGATAAAATCTTGACTCATGGAGCCAACCCTATCTCATTGGAATTAAGGCTCTGACATTGTTGCTGTTGTTGTACGTGTGCAATATGGGTATTTCAGGAAGTAGCGACAAAGACACTATTATACCTGAAACAGTAGATTTTTGTCCTCATGTCTTCATGTGTACGCTTAAAATCTAAGTACTGATGGATAATTATGAGCATATGGATCCTTCTGAAATCCGATCTAAGAGATTGTTCTAAATTTTCTATTAGTGCGTTGCTGCTTTCCATTATATATTATATTTTGTTCACTTTGTCTCCTCATCAGCTAACTGTGATAAACCCTGCAATAACTCACTGCTTGTAATGTTAGAGAATTATGTGCATTCTTCTGGATGAAGATGAACATATAAAATATCTTTTTGTTCTAAATGTGGCCAGGTATTGTTTATCCCCATTCCCCAATCTCAATATTTATTTAGAAGTCAAAAGCTCCTCATAGGATTAAGGCTCCCCTCCCGGATTACCACTTTGTCTCTTGGGAGAGATTGCTGAACTCAAGCAGCAGA
The DNA here is from genome assembly GCA_947648045.1 of Beta corolliflora. Lineage (NCBI taxonomy): Eukaryota > Viridiplantae > Streptophyta > Magnoliopsida > Caryophyllales > Amaranthaceae > Beta > Beta corolliflora. The sequence goes on from CANSZD010000743.1 coordinate 337,816, forward strand.
GTTGGAAAACAGTAATTTGACATAATGAATCCATTTTCCTGTCGGAGCACCAGGCAACATGTCATAACTATGAAATTAGAAAGCATATAACCGTATTGATGAGAGAGTTTAGATGACTTGCTAATTCTTCTGTTATCTGTGGAGCAATTGGCGTTGAGAGCTTTTGTCTCACATAATTGGCTGTCTTCTTCTGGAAAACCATATGGAAAAGCTGGCATAAGTTGCTATGTTGATGCCGTGATTTTGATTTCAGGGGTTGCAGAAGTCACCTGGAATTATCCCATTAGCAGTGAAAGATATCTTTGAAATGATACAGGAGGTACTTATTTAATTACTGTTTTATGCTATACTAAGATTTTACCTTATTTTTATTCTTTGGAAATGGGACATGATAATTAATACAAGGTAACCCTGTACTTGTGGTGTTTCCGTGATGACCTTCACTTATTAAGAATTACCCAAGTAACCCCTAAAGTCGGATAATCAATCCTATATAACCTTTCTTCTAACAGAATCCTAATTCTGTTGACTTTGGGTTAGTGTCATTATATGTGCTAATGTTGTTTTTGGGGAATTGTATAAAGCCCCAAATGCAAGCTCTTCAATCTCACAGTCTAAATAATTCACGAACTTTCAAAGTATAGGGTTGGTACCTCTCTCTATCATGCTTCTCCCTCTCTTTATCTTCCCTCTTTCATTGTCTTCTCATTATTCTCTTGTTCTTCTATGATTCTCTTTTCTCTATCAATATATGCCTTTACTACCTTTGCCTAAATGAGAATGTTACTAGGGGTGTTAGTTTCCTCTGTATAAATAACAATCTTTCTCATATCTTTGCATAATCTGAACATCCTCTTAAACTGAGCTTCACTTTTTATCTCAGCTAAATTATTTTCCCAGGGGGGATGATAATACTTAATTATGGGGTAAGGGGCAGGGAGGACTCCCCTTTTTCAGGCCCTCTGTCTCCAAACTAGTTATCAAACCAACTATAATACTTTCTCCCCATTTGCGTCCTCAAGTGAACCGTCAAACTCTTACTCTCCGTAATTCATCCCACAAAATACCTCACCAAACTGTAGACAAAGCATCCCTCAAAAAAAAAAAAACCCGTAGACAAAGCACATTAAAATCATACAATAAAATTTACAGTTTATACAACTAAAGCAATAAATCAATCTAACAAAAACAAATATGAAACTGATTCATGACAATTATGAAAAACCGATTTAAGTAAAGTTTCTTAACATTTGTCCTTTTTTCACTTAAAATTTGACATTAAGAAAACCATGCTTAATACCAATTTCTTTATCTAATAATGCTGAAGACTAATTTCTCCTTGCTCTAACTCTTTGCTAAATACGCCATATTTTGAATGCAGAGCATGAAATTAAATTAACTTTCAGTTCTAACCAAATTGCTCAGAGTTTCGTACATCTTTGCTTTGGGAAGATGATGGAGCAGAGACAAAGTGAAGGGTTTGCATTAATTACCCACAACTACCAAACACTTTAGGGGAAAAGTACTCTTTTAATCCCGCATTAACTGTGTCCCAATTCATGAACTTTTACACCATTACTGTGCTGCTAAACAAGTAATTCTGGGACTTTTCTTTTTGTGGATTTTTAAATGAGTCAGGGGCAATTCGGAAAACCATTATAAGTACAGGGTTACCTTGTCTAATTTTCTGTTATTTTTCTTACTCACCATTTGTTAACTATATCAGACACCTGGCAGAGAGTTTCTTCTTCGTGTTTCGTATCTGGAAATCTACAATGAGGTCAGAAGCTCTCGAATTTTTCTTTGAATCGCTGAACTACTATTGAATCAAACTTGCATTTATAACTGCTATGAGGTTTTGGCTGGTCTGTTGACATTTGTTTTCTGAAGCATGTGATGGATAGCACACAATGGTACTTAGAAATGAGTACATATAGAAAGATCACTTATAATGGAGTGTCTATTAGTGCTCCTTACTATCCTTGTTTTTGTCAAGCATTGCATCACAACTCATTTGCCATGCGATGTCTATTTCTTAAAAAGAGAAGAGTCTGCGAAAAGTAAAGCTTCATGAAAATTTCAGAAAACAGTGCATACTTATTCCATGATAGAAGTATAAGCCTATAAGATACTGTCGTATATGTGATTTCGCTTGTATAACAAACCCTTTTGTCCAACTGGGTTTGCTATTGACTAAAAAAAACATGAGATGCGCCAAGTGTGTGAAAGTTTAGCAATATATCCTTTAACCCTGGAATTCATATTGAGGAAATTGAAGATAACATTGACTGTAAGTGAAAAGCATTGTTTTTATAGTATATTCATTATTTTTTCATATTTTAAAAATACCTTAAATCTGTTGCTGAAAAATTTCCTGTGTTGACTGTTGAGCTTTGAGCTATAGGAGCCGCCCTTTTGCATCAGTTTATGATGGGAGTAGGGATATGCCTTCATTTATAAGGAAATTGTACGAGTATATATTTTTCTTAACCTTTTGATATTGTTAATGCCTCATTTTGAATTATTGAGAAACTTTTTTCTTAAAAAAACCCAACCAATTGCTTACGATGTGGGGACCTTTTTGTACTATTTAAGTCTCTGGTTCTGTACGGAAACCATTAAACTTGTTAACTTTCCAATCCTTTACATTGTTCTTATAGGTTATCAATGACTTGCTGGATCCGGTAGGGCAGAACTTACGAATTCGTGAAGATACTCAGGTACATGTGCTAATGTGGAGAGTTTAGACTGAATTTGTTCTTAGGACCAAAGGATCATGAAAGTGGTCTACTTTCAGAAAAAAAAAAAAAAATACTATTTTCAGTTCCAAATGTTGTAAAATGATGTATTATTCTATAGATTTGCAAATGCTTAATGCAAGTTCTGCAATAGGGTTTTAAGAGTGGACAAGTGAGAAGATATGCTAGAGGTTTTCATTGTGGAAGGAGCGAAGAAATTAATATGAGATTCTGCTTCCAAACTTTAGTAACGATGAGGATATAATGTAGAAAGATTGTCAAATATATGCGACCCAATATTACGTACAGAGGAATTATGACTCCAGAATCCATATAGTGACTGCTATGAAATTCTCAATCAATTGTTTGCCTTTCAGAACCTACTCATTTTAGTATTGTGCAGAATGTTATATTTCAGAGCTGATTCTCTGCATGTATCATTTTGGAACCACAATTGATTGCTGCAGAATATTCTTCTTTCTTCAATCAATTTGATGAAAGAATCAGCACAATCCTAGAAGATAGGGCTTGTTTAAAAAGAGAAACTGTAAAAAAAGGCTTATATCACTTAATATGTATACTGGGCGTTCAGTATATTGGCATTGTTCCTGTTGTTTACTTAATTATAAGCAGTCAATATCTTTTGCAGGGAACTTACATTGAAGGAATTAAAGATGAAGTTGTACTCTCGCCCGCTCATGCGTTATCCTTGATTGCTACTGGTGAAGGTATGCTCAGGTTCTAATTTGACTCTCTTCTTTTGGAAAGATACGGCTAGTTGCTTTCTTCATGTGCTGGATCCTTGAAGCTTTGAAGGCTGTTCCTGAAGTTGCGTTTCATAAGAATGCTAACTAACATTTGTCCTTTTTTTACTGCGTTTATTTGTTCCATTGAGTCTGCAATGCTGTCAATTGTAGTCTCATCATGTATCACATCTGATTTATCAGTCAAACATTTGACTAATTTTCTCTATTATTTGCCAGCCCATAGACATGTTGGCTCCAACAACTTCAATTTACTTAGCAGTCGAAGTCACACCATTTTCACCTTAGTAAGTCTTTCTTTTATGCTAATAGGTAACTAGCGTGCATGCCTATTTTTGGTAACTTCAATTTACTTAGCAGTTGAAGCCTGTTTATACTCAACTTCCATCTGTCCTTAGATTTTTGTCTCTTTTGTCTCTTTACCATGTTTATTTTTGGTCCACTTGGTTTTGCCATAACTATGGCAGTGACAGTTCTAACACCGCAGAATCACTGTCCAAGCAGAACCACTGTTTATTTAACCGAGATCCAAAACGCTTGATGCTTGCTTAGTTCTCAACAAGGAATTTTCTGTGGGTGATAAGATGAGCAACAATTGAGTTGTCTCTTAGATATTAAAAAGCGTTTTCCTTGGTGGTTAGCCTGAATTGATGCTTACTTGTGGACCATGATTTGGTGGCACGATAGTTGGATGCTCAACTGTCATGGGACATGGCTCAAAATGGGCAGAAACCATGTAGCACATGTATGGAAACTAACGGTGCAATGATGCGGTTGGCAATTTGAGTTAGGCAACAAGAGTGCAAGTGCAACTGTAAGTTTTGCATTCTTATGGGTTGTGCAGGAGCTAGTGGACCTCAAGGGAGGGAGGACTTGATATTGATGCAACCGTGCATTAAGTTTGAGAGGAAACTATTGGTGTCTAGTATTAAGATATGAGGTGTGCACACAGTGGAGCACTGAAAGCTTGGGTAAGTAGGACTAAACCATGTGGCGGACTCTCACTGGAGACTTGGAGAGGCCGGGCTGCCTTGACAGGCTAATATGGGCTGCAAAAAAATTGCCATGCTAGTTCATGTAGTCTGATAAGAATGATAATGGTACTGGTGCCTTAATATCTTAAAATGTTAAGGATGAACTCTACTGTTAGCTGGATGCCAGAGTCTCTCTCTCTCTCTCTCTCTCTCTCACACACACACACACACACACACACACACACACAGTGTTACCTCTTTGTCTACTGGTGGCAAGTTGTTACCGCTGTTCTGCTCTTTACTGCCAGCACAGCCATTTCCCTTATCTGGTTAAAATTTGTTAGCACAAGTTTTTGATCCAACAAATATAGAGACCACAATAAAGTGCGATATTGAGGTTCAAAGATTGATTGTTTTGACAAATTCAACTTCTTTTGAAGATTATGGTTCTGCTGCGACGAACTTCCTTAATACACTTGTAAATTCAGGGAGTTAGCACTTGGCACTATTCGGTAAATAAATTCAGGAAGTACAATTTTCGGTTCCGTGAAATTTCAAGTTCCATATGTAAATAGCATCCATGAGACATGTATAAATGCTTGACTATGGGCTTCGGTAAGTGCAATTTGTCATGTGCCTCTATGCACTTGTGGAAATATAATTATTTTTTGCATCAACTTCCAACGAGAATAATTCTACCAAACAACCAAATAATTCCTTAGGTTTGATGCCGTATAAAGAAGTGTGACTTCCATTAAAGTTGAATTTGTTGAGCCAAACAATCTTACTTGAAACAGGGAAACAATTTTGAAACCTCAAGGTCTTGAAGATTAAGTTATACTTTAAATGGAAGAGGATCCTGTGAAGGTTTTTTTGTTTTTGTGTTTGTTTTGCTAATTTCTGGTATTTGTGACAAAGAAGGAAGGAAATGTGTTGGGAGCCGTTTAGAGCAATGGATTAATATGTGATCAGGTGGTCTTTGCAGCATCTTCAGGGAATGGGGACACAGTTTTTATCAGTTTGCATTTTGATGATTTACTAGTAACAGCACAAAGCTTTTCAACTACTTGTTCTGTCTTCCATAAGTGTACCCCAAGTATTATGTCCTTAAGTACGTCACTTAAAGAAGGGTGTCAAAGATAGTTTGCAGATTTATTTATTGTTTTAAGAATCCGAAGGCATTGTTGCATTAAAATTTTATTCACAACAAGTAATGGGACAAAATTTTCTACCTTTTACAAATATTGGCTACTTTGCCAATCAAGGATGGGTTTATACCATCTATAGATATTTATCCAAGTGTAATGGGATTTTTCTCAGTTTTGAATCTGTCAGACAAAATCCTTGTGCTCTTATCAATTGATCTTTGACAAAATCGTTGGCTTTTCAGACCATAGAAAGCAGTCCACATGGCCAAAGTCAAGGGGAAGAAGATGTTACATTGTCTCAGCTGGCAAGTCTTTCCTAAATTTCATTAATTACCAAGAATTTTTCTTCTAAACACTGGAATTTCTTTTATAAACACACTGCATCTGTACATTCACCTTTCCCATCGACCCTCGTAGAACAGCTTGTTCAATCTGCTAATACAAGGATTTGTTTCAGTGTCCTCGCTGCCTTATTTGAAAAATTGTATCTTACTTTGCAGCACTTGATTGATCTTGCTGGGTCTGAAAGTTCAAAGATTGAAACAAATGGGTTACGTAGAAAGGAAGGCTCATATATTAATAAAAGCTTGCTAACTCTCGGCACTGTAAGTGGTTTCCTTGGTTTTTAGCAGCTTGTTATTTCTGTAACTATCCAAGGCTCCAAGCAACGTGTTTCATTGATCATCAAAGCATTTTTATGTTGGCTGATGGAAAACTTGCACACAGTGGCTACTTCATGCTATTCTTTTCACCAAAATTTATTTTGTTTATTTTAATTTTATAAAGAGTATGCTGGTTGTGTTTCCTGCAAATTTTGTCCTTCCTTTAAAAGAGTTTATGTTTGCTACATCTGAATTGAATATGGTGAAGGTAGTAATATTATATAAAATAATGGTGGTTGTAAGGATATATTTTTTCTGGTTGACATGGCAAGTATAGGTGTAGAAATTGTTCCGACTTGACTAGCTCTATGGTAAACTGTCATATCTTATCGTCTGCTACTGCAGTATATATCTTTGTTATATAGATATCATATTTCAGAGTTCAAAAACATAATTATTTCTATCAAATTCATTATATGTGTGTGAGTGTAGGTGTTTGTTTTTCATTTTTATATTAGAACTTTTACTGAAACTCTATAGAATATAGATACTAAATTTTATTTCATATATTAAAATATTACAGGTAATCTCTAAGCTAACTGATGGAAAGGCAACTCATATTCCTTACCGTGATTCAAAGCTCACCCGTTTGTTGCAGTCTTCTCTCAGTGGCCATGGACGAATTTCAGTGAGTTATTTTGTTAATTCATGTAGCGATGAGGCTCTAGCCAATCTGTTTCTTCTTCTGCAATAGGAGATTTTCTATGTGTTGTTGAAAATCTTTCATTTATGACTTTATCTTTTGTGTAGCTTATTTGCACAGTGACCCCTGCTTCTGGCAACAGCGAAGAAACGCACAACACACTTAAGTTTGCTCACAGGAGTAAGCATGTAGAAATAAAGGCTTCTCAAAATAAGGTAACTTTGGGAGAAACTTTCCTTTATTTTTTCTTATATGCTGTCATGAAAGTTCCTCAACATTGCTAATGTTTTTTTTTCTCATCGACTATTTATTTCTTGAAGATATTGGATGAAAAATCCCTCATTAAGAAGTACCAAAAGGAAATTTTAAATCTGAAGGAAGAGCTTCAGACTTTGAAGCATGACATAACAGAGGATCCATGTAGGAGTGTATCAACACCAGAAGATATGGTTAGCCAAACAATGCAGGTACGTGACACTTTTTTGTGTATGCTCACTTCTCCCTAAGTCGCCTAAAAACTTCTAGGTTGGATTTGGCACTGATAACAAGGGTAGTTGCTGAATTTAAGTGAGAAATATGATAGTCGACAATGAGAGAAGAAAAGATAAGAGAAATTGTTATGATAGCGAGAGAAATAAGGGTGACGTGATGAAGGAGAGAAGTTGAGATTTACTCGAAATGGAAGGATGATTTTTTTTTTTTTTGAAAAATCCAAAGAGAAGATGAACGAAGGGGGTAGTTCAACAAGAATGTCGCGATCATGCTTTGCTTAGGAATAACATATATACCGTTTTCTTACATAAAGTAGAAAAATATAGTCACGTGGGTTCTTGTTTGATTCATCTCAATGATTACTTTTAATCAATATTTAAGCGTTATAATTTTTAATAATATGCAATGAAAGATATTTAAAGTCAAAGAAGTAATTGGCAAACACGGACAGCCAAAATAGGTTGAACCAAAAGAAACGGAGGGAGTGTATGTCAATATTAATGATATAAAGTCCATTTTAACTGGTATATTTGAATTAAAACCCTGATCCCACCTATGCAATACGGCCGTACCACACTTTACAATAGCACTCACCCTGACCTTCATGTTATTTTAACAAAAGAGAGAGAAAGGGCATGGTTCGACCATGTATCTTAATGAAGTCTTGAAAAGGAATTGCAGAGGGTGGGTGGCTGTTAAATTTTTCTCGCGAAAGAGAAAAAGTAATGTGAGTGTTGGGTTGACCTTATATTTATTTATTTTGGATCAGGTGGTTTTGAAGTATTATAATTTTATTATTGGACATTACACAACCAATTCAACTTTAGCTTAGTGGTGAAAAATTTACTTTCTTTATTGGTTCCGAGCATAGTTCAAAAATGCGGTTTCGGTCACGATCGCGATAATGGTCACGGTAAATCGGTAATGCGGGAACGGAGATGATACGGTTGTCGTACCGCCAAATATCGGCTTAAACCATGAGAAATCCCTAGAACGCGCCTAAAACGCGGTTTTTTTACACCTTTACGATGCGGGTAATATCGGTTCCAACACGGGAAATACGATACGATGCGGCCTTGTTTTGACACCATGGTTCCGGGATTCGAGGTGTGTAGAGTGTTCATTTTATTTGTTAAGGAATGTTTTCTTTCAAATGGCATGGTGTCATGTCACGTGCCCAGTGAGATTTATGGATGGTATGGCATGCTCGCACCGGTAGGAGGTAGATTACACCAGTGGCGAATCTAGAAAATAATGATTGGTTGGGCCCAATGCATAGTATGTTGTATATAAAATGTTGCATTCATGGAGAAAATTTTGACCATTTCCTGTGTCAATCTAATATTCTAACTAGTAAGGCTCTGTGTCTTCTGTTGTTGCCTAGTGGGCATGTCCTGAGGTTAGTGGTCTCCACCTGAGGTTGATGCAAGTCGTTTCCTTCCCTCTCCTAAAATAAGATGTCAAAGTCACCTTACTAAAATATACATGTAAAGTTATTATCATACAATGTAAATTGCAATCTTGCATCTCTTCTATAGAATATACTCAACAAATACGTACAAAATGAGATTACATTAAACATTAACCAATATATGAAAATAATAATTGTGATAATGATATTGTAGTTAAGTGCATTTTAAAAGTGTTAGCTACTAGTTTAGTAATTTAAAAGTTATATGATCCAAGATCTATTAAAAAATTGGGGAAAGGTAAACAAGGATAATGACACAAAGAGCAGGCGGAGAAAGATAATTTGCAGCAAGGGGATTCGGACCACCAACCAACTTTATATATATATATATATATATATATATATATATATATTAGACGAAGATCGACTGAGCTACTTGCATGTCTTGCACTCTTGCCAATCTATTGAAACGTGTAATACTTAATGGAAATTACAATGATGTGGCAGGCCACGGCCCGTGCAAGCCTTAGGTTTCGCCACTGGATGACCGCACCAAGACACCTTCTTAAATAAATATCTATATAACAGCGGAAGCTCTAAACTCACGCAAGCTATTACTTGGATCCCCTTTAAGATTAGGCTTAAGAGAATGAACATTTTACAACATAAAGCTATTAAAACTTAGTTACAAAATAACAATCTTGAACTTCACAAATAAATTTTACAAACCCAAAATACAACAAGGTTTCCAAAATATTGTCCATCATGATAACAACAAACTGACAATTGAAGTCTTAGCATCAGTCATCCATACATAACATCAACTGCAACCTCATAAGACAGTTTCAAAGAACAAAACACAAGTCAGCAAAGCTGAGTACACAAATAGAATTTTAGAAAATATTATGGTGGCTGGAAGTATTTTTTTCTTTCGCAATCACTTTATTTCGAATGACCCTTCCAAAAGAAAATGAGATGCAACACATCACTAAACTTATTGAAGATACACCAAGTACCCACTTCCGCATTACTTCCAGTATAATATCATTACAATTCTTTCTATTGGTTCCACATCGCTATTTTTATTTATATACATAAGGAAAGTGAACACGATTAAAGAGGGGTCACCACTAGGGCTGCTTATCGGTCGAGCCGGGCTCGAAATGTGGTTTGCTCGGCTTGTGTTCGTTTAAGTTTATTCGAGCTCGAGCCGAACTTTGTTCGAGGCGAGCTTTGCCAAATGTTAAACGAGCCGAGCTCGAACTGTTCACGAACAAACTTGACTCTTTATCACCCCTTGTCTTTTACATGTTTAATTTGTTTTTCCTTTTTAATATTTGATTTTTATAGGTTTTCTTTTAGACGAATGAACTATTAACTTATTATTGTGTGATATCTAGGTTAATATATTTATGTATATACTCCCTCCGGTCTTTATTAGTTTACCCGTTTCTTTTGCACAAAGTTTTAGGAGAAACAATGTTGTGAGACATAGAAAGAAAGAGAAACTATTATTCTATGTTAAAGTTGAATGTATGTGTGATGGAAAGTTAGTGGTCCCATTCCAAAAATAGAAACAAAAGAATTGGGTAAACTAATAAGGGACATTCCAAAAAGGAATACGGGTAAACTAATAAAGACCGGAGGTAGTATATAAATATTTTTTTTCTACATAAAAGTAAAATTAAGCCCGTTCACGAGCTCTTGAGCCGAGCCTTGCCTAGCTCAGCTCGGGTCGTTAAAGTCTCGAGCCGAGTTCGAATCCGAGCCGAGCCACCACGAGCCGAGCTTTGATCGAGCCGAGCCCGAATCGTTCGCGAACAAGACATGCTCATTATCACCCCTAGTCACCACAACCGACTGTCTTTAAATTGTGGGGGTCGTTACCCTCCTATTTACCATATGCATGCAAAACTTCGAGGACATATCTCTATCAACTACGAGACACCACGCTCGCTTGGAACTATTGTTCATCACCATTCATGGCTACTTTCTCTTCCTTTAGGTGATCACATGCTAAGAACTATAGGAAGAGAGGGTATTTTAGATATTATCTTCTTTAGTTTACTTGGGGGTAGGGGTGGCAATGAGACGAGACAACTCGCGAGCTACTCGAGATCGACCCGGTCAAAACTCGGTCAAAGCTCGACTCGAGTGAGCTCGAATCGAACTCGAGCTCGACTCGAGATGTTGGTGAGTCGAGTTGAGCAACTCGATGCTCAACTCGAAAACTCGTGAGAAGCTCGAATACCCATTTATCAATAGCAAAATACTTAAATTCAACATTTTTCTACCTTATTGTTGCTTTTAACATGAGACACTGGCATGTTTCTCGAAATCTACTCGGTTAAAATTCGACTCGAGTGAGCCCGACTCAACTCAAACTCGACTCGAAATGCTAACGAGTCGAGTCGAGCTAGCTCAAACTCGAACTCGACTCGCATCATTGCCACCCCCTACTTGGGGGTTAAGTTGGATTGTTTATTTGGAAAGTAGTATAAATATAGGGCGACAATGTGAAAGGCATGTTGAAAGTAGATGAGAATTTGGGTGAGCTTTTAAGAGCTCAATTGGGAGAGAATCAAGCCTCTCGAAAGCTTAAATATCTTTACATTTTGCTATATTTTCTGTTATTAATCAATCAAAGTTCATCTTCTTCCCTTAATTTCTCTATTTTAGCACTACAATCTGTCCAATCTAACTTGATTCTTAGCATCACACAAGCATATTGATAACTTTTAATTCCTCTTAATTGTCAGTAAGTCATTATTTAAATTTTTGCTTTCGATAATGACCTTGGTCTTTTTATGAGGAAGTATTTGAGATAATATGTAATTTGACAAAATCTTTAAGTTGGAACTTGTCATAAAACTAGTTAACATTGAAGGTGGAAAGTATACTATAAAGTAGAGTTATAACAAAAGGTAAACATTCTTAGAAAGTAGTGGTTATTATATAATTAGTTGCTTGAAATATCAGTAAAAATTAGGAATTCTAAAATCTTGGTGAAGAAAAACATTACAACTAATTATTTGAAATTGTATTATAGATGAGTATACGACTTGTTTAATACACGATTCTTGTACTTCAAAACTTAACAAGTGAGGAAATTCCTATTTGATAAGCTTAAAAACTAGTTTATGAGTAAAACTAACCCCTTTATAATGAATAAGGGAAAAACACGGTTGTAAGTAATTATACATTACTTTTCACTTTAAAACATGAGAATAGAAGTTTTTATCACTCAAATATTGTTCTAAACTTATACTTACAAATCTGGAAATTAGTGTATTTATTCAAAGAAAAACAGAATATGTCCATAATCAACAATTTTCAGCAGAAAACTAAAACTGTCATAAGTCTCTCCTCAAGAGAACTTCAATACGAACAACTTTTGTTAAATAGTATTTCTAATGGCCAGAATATGCCCAAACATGCATTTTTGTAAAACTGTCCAGATTTATACGAAAACACAGGTTGTAACTTTAAGTATTTAACTCTTGGGTTTTCTTTCTTAAACCATAACTTCCTCTAATATTTAAACACTCAATAAAATCACAAACAAACAACCACCAATTAACAAAAAAAACTTATCACTTCTGTTACGCGGACTCGGCAGTTTGTGCCATATTCTCGGGTTGGTACGACACGACACCGACTCTGGTGTGAAATACGAGTCGGATCCTCCATATTGCACTTCGACACGGCAAACCCTAATTCGAACGTGAAAAGGAAAAGAGAGGAAGAGGAGAACTTACCTTACGATCGGCAGGAGCTTTGAACTCGCCAGAGCCACCACCGCCGGTCAGTTTCTTCTTTTTCTTCGCTTCTTTCTTTCTTAGCTTCTGGGTTCTCTGTCTTCTCTCTCTTCGATCTTCGATCTTCTCTTCTCTTTTTCTTTTTTCTTTTTTCTTTTTTCTTTTTGTCCTTTGTGGCCACGTGTCCTTTCTTTTCTCTTTTCCTTTTTTCTTTTTTCTTTTTTCTTTTTATTTTTCCTTGTCCTCTCCTATTCTTCTATTTTGCTTTCCTTTTTTTTAATACTGCTTTTGGGTGGTTGTTCTTTCTAAATAACTACCTTAATTTATTGCTACATTATAAATAGACAATTATAAAACTTATAATTAGTATTAAATATTATATTATAGAATACTAATTTTGCCATACTCGTACTCGTGTCCAAATCTGGGAGCAAGTCCTCGACACTCGGAACCATACCCATACCCGACACTCCTAGCCGAGTCCAGGTAACATAGCTTATCACACATCCCTTATAATTTCTACCACAATACATGCATGTTCAAATTCTTTTATAAACCCCAATTAACTCATTTGGAAACCCAAAAATAATTTGAACTTCTGTACATTAATTCTTTACTCAAACTATCTCTTTTCCCTCCAAATTGCAGAATTTCGGACAATCCTATATTCCAAAGAACTTATATTAATTACTTAATTTTACCCACACAAGATATCAAGAACAACTTACCTTCACTCTTTGTGCTCGAATTTTCCGTGCTCCTCCCTCTTTTGTTACGGAGCTCTTATAGCTCCCCAATGTGGGTCTCCTATCATAATGGGATTACCTCTTTGGTTCATTTCATTAATGGTGATCTCAATTTCGCCATAACCTCATCAATTGTGACTTCCCACGTGATTTCCCTCTTGTCAACATCCTCTAATCCTCTCCCAGTTCCCTAGATAAAACCATTAGCAAAATACAACACAAGTAGCTCCCAATAAATATTCCTAAAAGAAATTCAAGGTTCACTTTGTGGTAGGGTTTTCACAACGGTATAGGCTTGAATCTCGAAGCGTGTGTTATGGTTTTCCCCATAAACTATCCGCTCATTATACCTTTGTATGTACTCCAACACCCTCCTCACATAACCTCTAGCTTCTCCTCCTCCTATGCCTATGTTACGGAGGGTGATACGCCTACATGGAGCCCCGAAGACAACTATTTCAAATCGAGATCCCTGATTTCTATCCAATTTTTGGAAGAAATTACAGGAAGCATTTGGTATGAGAATAAAATTGAATACTACTTTCCACACTGCAACTGATTGCCAGACTAAGAGAACGATACAATCATTAATATGCTTCAAGTTTGTGTCTTATTCTTCAGAGGTTTAATGGAGGAACAGTTGTCATCGATAGAGTTCTCTTACAACAATAGTCACCGGTTCTCGATTGAAATGTCACCATATAAAGATTTGTATGGGAGAAGATGTAGAAGGCCTATTTGTTGGGATGATGTGCACCCAAGAGTCATGATAGGACGATAAATGATACAAGAAACAATGCAGCAAGTTAGGGTCGTTCGTGAAAGGATGAAGATAGTTCAAGATAGACAAAAGAAGTACGCCGACTTAAGAAGGAAAAAGCTTGAGTTTGAAGTTGGTATCACCAACCCGTGGAGTGAAGAGGTTTGGAGTTCGAGGGAAATTGAGCCCTGAGTTCATAGGACCATAAGAAATATTATGAAGGACTGGGGAGGTGGCCTACGAGATAGCTTTGCCAATGAAATCATCCCGAATTCAAAATGCTTTTCACATCTTCCAACTTCGAAAGTATGTATATGATCTGTCCCATGTACTATCTTATGAACCACTGCAACTTGATGAGACCTTGAATTATGAAGAGAAGCCTTTGCGAATTCTGGATCGCAGAGACAAGAATTTGAGGAATAAAACTATACCGTTAGTGAAGGTCATGTGGATAAATCATGGTGAAGAAGACGCTACCTCGGAGAAGGAGATTGACATGAAAGAACGATATCCGCATCTTTTTCCATAAAGAGCTTCATATGGTGATATTCCAATTGGAACTGGTGACTATTGTTGTAAGAGAACTCTATCAATGACAACCATTCCTCCCATAAACCTCTGAAGTTTAAGTCACAAGCTTGAAGCATATTTTCTAATGTTTGTATCGTTCTCTCAGTCTGGCCGTCAGTTGCTGTGTGGAAAATAGTATTTAATTTTATTCTCATACCAAACGCTTCCTGTAATTTCTTCCAAAAATTGGATAGATATCTGATGCGTGTCGTTTCCGCAACAAAATTAAATTTATAAATCACTCACTAACTCTAACAGATAGATAGGGAAAGTAAGGGTCGAACCCACAGAGACTGCGTTATTATCTTAAACTAATTATTTAATTATATATATAATATAAATTGGGGGGTTTTCAAATATCAAAACTACACTAAACTATTAAACTAAAATTATGAAAATATAAATTACAGGTAATAAATTCGGTTTTAAAATATAATAAAGAAGCTAATAGGAGACACGTAATTTCCTCTTGAGATAAGGTTTAATCATTGAATCATTTAACTAGTCGATAGATAGATTGGTTAACAAATAATCCCTTGAACGCAAGAAAATTAGTTGCTTTATCATTCATACTAACTAAACTCCGTGAACGCACGCAAGTTCAGTCCTAATCAAATACATCAATTTAATAATGAAAGCATGTATTAAATTAACAAACTTGACCGCTTTAAAAACACCAATCAGTTAACTTTAATCAAGCCAGAAAGCTGCAACTAAATTAAAATTAACATCACACAAAATTCCAGCAATAATATCAGATAAGAAAGCTTCAACCTAATAATATTACTGTTAATCCAAGCAAATAACCATGAATAAAACCCTAGATGATCAGTCTAAATTAACATTCATAAATTATAAACTCAGATAATAAATTCTGTCTGAATACCCAATCAAACTAATTAATTAAACAAACATAAATCATAATCTCATAAACCCATGACAAGATTCAATTACATGTTCCTACTAGTTTAAACTATTCTAAATTAGACATGAAAACAAGTAAAATAGATAGAGGAGAGTAGAGAAAACTCATTAGGGACGAATTTCGGACTGAAATCTCGTCTTTCTACTGCTCCGTCTTGCGTCGCTGCTGTGTTGTGACTTCGTGTCTGGTGCTCGCTGCCCTCATATTTCGCTGCTCTCCGTAGTCCGTACTCTTCTTACGGCTTCCTCTTGTTTTCCTCCATACTCCCCCTCTTGTTTCGTCGCTGATGTCTTTATACCCCACGTGGGTTTGTAGCCCAACAAAACAAAGGCTGCCTCTTTTATTTATTATCCCTCTACTGCTGCATCTTTTTTTTTTCTTTTGTGGTTATGTCCAAAACCCTCCTTTCCTTTTATTTGGGCTTTTGCATCCCTTTTCTACTTTGCTGCGTGAATTCATGTTGTTGTGGTTGGAAGCAAGTGGGCTTCCTTTGTTTTTCTTCACTTTGTAATTAATCTTAGGTTGCTGTCGTGGGCTTGAACCAAGGAAATCCATATTTCCTTTTCTTCTTAATTCATGCATTCTTTGGATAAAATTTGTACTAATAAATTTAGCATATTAATCTACCAAAGACCATTCCTATTTATTTGCCTCCAAAATTATACGTACCTGTCAACATTAAATATATTACTAGCATAGAAATATAATATGGGTCAAACTAATAAATAATCATATAAACCCGAGATTCCTAATAGAGAATAAGTAAGTTATAATATATAATAATTCAAACTTATTATTTAATTGAAATAACCTAAAAGTATAATATTTAACCCATATAACTCAATGATTGACACTAAAAAGTAGTATATTAGAGGGTAAAAATATGTATAAATAGGCACTTATCAAATTCCCCCACACTTAGCTTTTGGTCGTCCTCGATCAAACTAGGACTATAACTAGCATCTATTCTGTCATTATAAATTTTAACTTCCCGTCGATTGACTTTTGGGCAACTCCTATTATAAGTAGCCATAACTCAACTAAAAATTTTAACAAAGACCAAAAATAAGATTTGTAGAAACAATTTTAGCTTGAAAACATTGTTTAGAAATCACAAGCAATGAGCCAAAGACCAACCCATTCTTCAAAAAGCATAGTACTTCATGTATTAGTGTTTTCAACACATCTTACCACAACCATATTCAAGATTTGAGTAATGTAAGTAATTAACTTGATGAACCCTCACTTTAGTTGTGCAAATAAAAATAAATATAAATTCATACCCTCTCACGTGTTTGGGGTCATAATAATTATCACTCAAATTCTATAAAGTCAACTCGAAATGAAATACTTCTTCTTTAAATTTGCATATTGTTCAATCCTCCACTACTTAGTAAGACATAGAACATACAAAAATCAAAAGGACTTAATAAGGTTGTAATGTAAGGCTAAGGTAAGGGTAGGGATAATATTTAGGATTTGGTGCTTAAAAGCTTAAGAGCTAGTGGAGTAGAAGAACAATAACCCCATGGCCAAATAAAATAAAAGCCAACAAATAAACTCCAACTCTATTTAAATGTTACTAAATAATCCAATTCCAATAATTTACAACCCATATCTCTTTGTGCACCATTTGCTCGAATGATAACATTTGACTTATTATTACTTTTTTTCATAATCTTGTTTTTTTCGTATCACATATCATAATTTTTTCAGCATTCTTCTTGAAATTTTTTTCGCTTCACAATCTCGTAATAACCATTGATATAAAATAGAGAACACCACCTCCATAATAATAATTTTTTTATACTCTTCACAATAATACTCCAAACACCAAATTATATTCCACTAGCTCAAAGCTTTGGTTAGGACATGTGTTTAGGATTATAAGCATGTAATGTGGTTTAAACAAAAGAAATAGGCTTAAGGCTCGAGGGTTTTTTCAAAAAGGAGTACAATAATGTAGGTGGCTTAGGCTAATGGTTCAAGAAAAACAAATGCCTTTATCATTTTTATATATGTTCATGTTTCAATGTAGTCTCGAAGAAACCAATGCAAATTCAAGAGTCTATACTTCACCAGGAACTAACACACACTCTCATGAAAAACTAGAGACTAACATAGATGTTTTAGTCTATTAAACGGCTCAAAAGTCTCACAATGGTTATAGATGTTCACCAAGTCAATTAACAATCAAATCATAAATAACCATTCTTATCACTTGCCAAACACTTGTACAATGATGCTATGCAATTTTCTGAATCAATCAACATAAAAACCCATTAACTTGCAACAAAATTAGAAAAACTTTTTTTTTTTCTAAATTCAATTTTAAAAACTTTTTTTTTTTCTCCAGTCAAATTAAGCTAACGGAATTTGCCTTCAAATTAATATCAGACATGAAAATTATAAGTTTCTACGTAAATTTTGGCAGCACCTCCCCTAAAATGTGACAATCCAAAATATTTTTTTTTTTTTTCTAATCACAACACCTGTATTCCAGCAAATATCAATCCAGCACAACTTCACCATTCAGCTCAAAATAACTCAAAATTCAAAATTTGATGCGTGTCGTTTCCGCAACAAAATTAAATTTATAAATCACTCACTAACTCTAACAGATAGATAGGGAAAGTAAGGGTCGAACCCACAGAGACTGCGTTATTATCTTAAACTAATTATTTAATTATATATATAATATAAATTGGGGGTTTTCAAATATCAAAACTACACTAAACTATTAAACTAAAATTATGAAAATATAAATTACAGGTAATAAATTCGGTTTTAAAATATAATAAAGAAGCTAATAGGAGACACGTAATTTCCTCTTGAGATAAGGTTTAATCATTGAATCATTTAACTAGTCGATAGATAGATTGGTTAACAAATAATCCCTTGAACGCAAGAAAATTAGTTGCTTTATCATTCATACTAACTAAACTCCGTGAACGCACGCAAGTTCAGTCCTAATCAAATACATCAATTTAATAATGAAAGCATGTATTAAATTAACAAACTTGACCGCTTTAAAAACACCCAATCGGTTAACTTTAATCAAGCCGTAAAAGCTGCAACTAAATTAAAATTAACATCACACAAAATTCCAGCAATAATATCAGATAAGAAAGCTTCAACCTAATAATATTACTGTTAATCCAAGCAAATAACCATGAATAAAACCCTAGATGATCAGTCTAAATTAACATTCATAAATTATAAACTCGAGATAATAAATTCGTCTCGAATACCCAATCAAACTATTTAATTAAACAAACATAAATCATAATCTCATAAAGCCATGACAAGATTCAATTACATGTTCCTACTAGTTTAAACTATTCTAAATTAGACATGAAAACAAGTAAAATAGATAGAGGAGAGTAGAGAAAACTCATTAGGGACGAATTTCGGACTGAAATCTCGTCTTTCTACTGCTCCGTCTTGCGTCGCTGCTGTGTTGTGACTTCGTGTCTGGTGCTCGCTGCCCTCATATTTCGCTGCTCTCCGTAGTCCGTACTCTTCTTACGGCTTCCTCTTGTTTTCCTCCATACTCCCCCTCTTGTTTCGTCGCTGATGTCTTTATACCCCACGTGGGTTTGTAGCCCAACAAAACAAAGGCTGCCTCTTTTATTTATTATCCCTCTACTGCTGCATCTTTTTTTTTTCTTTTGTGGTTATGTCCAAAACCCTCCTTTCCTTTTATTTGGGCTTTTGCATCCCTTTTCTACTTTGCTGCGTGAATTCATGTTGTTGTGGTTGGAAGCAAGTGGGCTTCCTTTGTTTTTCTTCACTTTGTAATTAATCTTAGGTTGCTGTCGTGGGCTTGAACCAAGGAAATCCATATTTCCTTTTCTTCTTAATTCATGCATTCTTTGGATAAAATTTGTACTAATAAATTTAGCATATTAATCTACCAAAGACCATTCCTATTTATTTGCCTCCAAAATTATACGTACCTGTCAACATTAAATATATTACTAGCATAGAAATATAATATGGGTCAAACTAATAAATAATCATATAAACCCAGTTACTAATAGAGAATAAGTAAGTTATAATATATAATAATTCAAACTTATTATTTAATTGAAATAACCTAAAAGTATAATATTTAACCCATATAACTCAACAGATGACACTAAAAGTAGTATATTAGAGGGTAAAAATATGTATAAATAGGCACTTATCAAATTCCCCCACACTTAGCTTTTGGTCGTCCTCGATCAAACTAGGACTATAACTAGCATCTATCTGTCATTATAAATTTTAACTTCCCGTCTGATTGACTTTTCAGGCAACTCCTATTATAAGTAGCCATAACTCAACTAAAAATTTTAACAAAGACCAAAAATAAGATTTGTAGAAACAATTTTAGCTTGAAAACATTGTTTAGAAATCACAAGCAATGAGCCAAAGACCAACCCATTCTTCAAAAAGCATAGTACTTCATGTATTAGTGTTTTCAACACATCTTACCACAACCATATTCAAGATTTGAGTAATGTAAGTAATTAACTTGATGAACCCTCACTTTAGTTGTGCAAATAAAAATAAATATAAATTCATACCCTCTCACGTGTTTGGGGTCATAATAATTATCACTCAAATTCTATAAAGTCAACTCGAAATGAAATACTTCTTCTTTAAATTTGCATATTGTTCAATCCTCCACTACTTAGTAAGACATAGAACATACAAAAATCAAAAGGACTTAATAAGGTTGTAATGTAAGGCTAAGGTAAGGGTAGGGATAATATTTAGGATTTGGTGCTTAAAAGCTTAAGAGCTAGTGGAGTAGAAGAACAATAACCCCATGGCCAAATAAAATAAAAGCCAACAAATAAACTCCAACTCTATTTAAATGTTACTAAATAATCCAATTCCAATAATTTACAACCCATATCTCTTTGTGCACCATTTGCTCTGAATGATAACATTTGACTTATTATTACTTTTTTTCATAATCTTGTTTTTTTCGTATCACATATCATAATTTTTTTCAGCATTCTTCTTGAAATTTTTTCTGCTTCACAATCTCGTAATAACCATTGATATAAAATAGAGAACACCACCTCCATAATAATAATTTTTTTATACTCTTCACAATAATACTCCAAACACCAAATTATATTCCACTAGCTCAAAGCTTTGGTTAGGACATGTGTTTAGGATTATAAGCATGTAATGTGGTTTAAACAAAAGAAATAGGCTTAAGGCTCAGAGGGTTTTTTCAAAAAGGAGTACAATAATGTAGGTGGCTTAGGCTAATGGTTCAAGAAAAACAAATGCCTTTATCATTTTTATATATGTTCATGTTTCAATGTAGTCTCGAAGAAACCAATGCAAATTCAAGAGTCTATACTTCACCAGGAACTAACACACACTCTCATGAAAAACTAGAGACTAACATAGATGTTTTAGTCTATTAAACGGCTCAAAAGTCTCACAATGGTTATAGATGTTCACCAAGTCAATTAACAATCAAATCATAAATAACCATTCTTATCACTTGCCAAACACTTGTACAATGATGCTATGCAATTTTCTGAATCAATCAACATAAAAACCCATTAACTTGCAACAAAATTAGAAAAACTTTTTTTTTTTCTAAATTCAATTTTAAAAACTTTTTTTTTTTCTCCAGTCAAATTAAGCTAACGGAATTTGCCTTCAAATTAATATCAGACATGAAAATTATAAGTTTCTACGTAAATTTTGGCAGCACCTCCCCTAAAATGTGACAATCCAAAAATTTTTTTTTTTTTTTCTAATCACAACACCTGTATTCCAGCAAATATCAATCCAGCACAACTTCACCATTCAGCTCAAAATAACTCAAAATTCCCCCACACTTAAAATCAACATTGTCCTCAATGTTGATAAAATCAAACTAACAATAGAAGTGGGGAGAAGAAAAGAAACAGGGGAAACAAGGAAAGAGACAACCTGGTGTATGTAGACTGCCGAAATATTCTCCATATAGTAATTGGTGTCCTGAAAATTGCAATTGAACTGGGAGGGACATGAGTAGCGGTGTGCCGAAGCAATGTGTAGTAGCTAACAGCAGCAACAACACCAGCAGATGGGCAGAAGGCAGAACAACATCCTGGGTCAGCAGCACACAGAGTAGTTAGAGTAGTTTAGTATACCGAAGAAAAATATAAAAAAAAATAGAAAAAAAAAATAGAAAACAATAAATCCATGGGTTGCCTCCCAAGCAGCGCCTTTGTTTCTTGTCGTTGGCTTGACATGGTACTTGAGCTTTAGTCATAGTAGACGGGATCTTCCAAATGAATAACTTCTAGCCAATTGGCGTCAAACCCTTCATAGAAAGCTTTAAGTCGATGTCCATTCACTTTAAATATCTGTCCAGAATCATAACTCTTAATTTCAACTGCGCCATGCTCAAAAACCTTAATAACCTCAAAAGGTCCAGTCCATTTGGACTTCAATTTACCAGGAAAAAGTCTTAACCTTGAGTTGTAAAGCAAAACTTTATCACCAACACAAAAAAATTTCCTAGATAACATTTTATCATGATATTTCTTTGTTTTCTCCTTATATATTCGAGAATTTTCATAAGCATCGTTTCTTATTTCCTCTAACTCTTGAATTTCTAATTTTCTATGGGCAGTCGCCTTGTCATAGTCTAAATAACACTTTTTAATAGCCCAAAATGCTCTATGTTCCAACTCTACGGGTAAATGACAAGCTTTTCCATACACTAAGCGATAAGGAGACATTCCTATTGGAGTTTTGTAAGCAGTTCTATAAGCCCATAAAGCGTCACCTAAGCGATTACTCCAATCTTTTCTATTAGGATTTACAACTTTCTCTAAAATAGATTTTATTTCCCTATTAGAAACTTCGCTTGTCCATTAGTTTGGGGGTGATAAGCGGTTGAAATCTTATGAGTGACATGGTATTTCTTAAGCAAAGCCTCAACTATACGATTACAAAAGTGAGTCCCTCTATCACTAATAATAGCCCTTGGGACGCCGAATCTATTAAAAATCTGATCTCTAACAAATTCAGCCACCACTTTCGAATCATTAGTCTTGGTAGCTTTTGCCTCTACCCATTTAGAAACATAATCAACTGCTAAAAGAATATAAAGATTACCAGAAGAAGCGGGAAATGGTCCCATAAAATCAATGCCCCACACGTCAAAGATGTCAAACACAAAAACAGAATTAAGAGGCATTTGGTCTTTCTTAGAAATATTTCCAGTTCTTTGACATCGATCACAAGATTTCACAAATAAATAAGCATCTTTATGTAAAGAAGGCCAAAAGAATCCACGTTACGAAACTTTATAAGCGGTTCTTTTGGGACCAAAATGACCACCACATTCAAATGTATGACAAAATTCAAGAATAGATTTAATTTCATGATCAGGCACACATTTCCGAATGATATCGTCACAACAGACTTTATATAAATAAGGCTCATCCCAAATATAGAATTTTGAATCATGTTTAATTTTATCTTTCTGGGCTCTAGACAAATCATTAGGCAACTCCTTTGACACTAAATAATTAACAATATCAGCATACCAAGGCATTGTACCATGCAAAGCATATAAACGCTCGTCAGGGAATAAATCAGATGAAGAAATTACTACTTCCTTATCATGGGTGATTCTACTTAAATGGTCGCAACAAGGTTTTTTCGCTCCTTTTTTATCCCTAATTTCTAGGTCAAATTCTTGTAGTAGAAGCATCCATCTCAGCAATCTAGGTTTAGACTCTTTCTTTTTTAGAAGATATTTCAAAGCAGAATGATCAGTATACACAATCACGTGAGTCCCCAACAAATAAGGTCTAAACTTTTCAAGAGCAAAAATAACTGCATACATTTCTTTTTCAGTAACGGTGTAATTACATTGGGCCGGATCAAGAGATTTAGAAGCATAATAAATGACATATGGTTCCTTATCTACCTTTTGTCCGAGTTCGCACCTACCGCCTTATCACTAGCATCACACATTATCTCAAAAGGTAAAGACCAATTAGGTGGTCTAATAATAGGAGCACAAGTGAGCTTCTCTTTCAAAGTATCAAAAGCAATTTTGCACTTATCAGTAAAAACAAAAGGTGCATCTTTAGCAAGTAAAGCACATAATGGAGATGCAATAGTAGAAAAGTTCCGAATAAAACGCCTATAAAAGCCAGCATGCCCTAAAAATGATCTAATTTCACGCACACAAGTGGGGTAAGGAAGTGAACTTATGACATCAATTTTAGCTTTATCGACTTCGAGTCCTTTAGAACTAACAACATGACCTAAGACTACTCCTTTTTCCACCATAAAGTGACATTTTTCAAAATTTAACACAAGATTGGTCTCGACACATCTTTTTCAAAGCCGAGATAAATTATGAAGGCACAAGTCAAAATTATCACCAAAAACCGTAAAATCATCCATAAAGACTTCCATAGAAGTATCAAGCAAATCAGAAAATATGCTCATCATACAACGTTGAAATGTACCTGGTGCATTACAAAGTCCAAAAGGCATTTTTCTAAATGCAAATGTGCCAAAAGGGCAAGTAAAGGTAGTCTTTTCTTGGTCCTCAAGGGCTATGGGAACTTGAATGTATCCTGAATATCCATCGAGAAAACAAAAAAAAGAACGTCCTGCAAGCTTTTCTAACATTTGGTCAATATATGGCAAAGGGAAGTGGTCTTTTCTAGTGGCTTGATTAAGCTTCCTATAATCTATACACACTCTCCACCCATTGGACACTCTAGTAGGAACAAGTTCTCCTTTATTATTCTCAATAACCGTTATTCCCGTTTTCTTAGGCACGACATGAATAGGACTTACCCACTTTGAATGCGAAATCGGAAAAATGACACACCGCATCTCGCCACTTAAGAATTTCTTTTTTACTACATCCATCATTGAAGGATTAAGTCTCCTTTGGGCTTCTCTAACGGGTTTGGCATCATTTTCTAAAAATATTTTATGCATACACAAAGTAGGACTAATCCCTTTAATGTCGCCGATGGTCCATCCTATTGCCTCTTTGTATTTCTTAAGAACATTTAACAATTTTTCCTCTTGTGACTCGGAAAGTGAACTAGAAATGATGACGGCAAAGTGTCATTTGCACCCAAATAAGCATACTTAAGGTTACTAGGCGGGGTTTTAATTCAAGTTCGGGAGGTGATTGAATAGATGGGATTAACTTAGGGGTATTGACGGGCAATTCACAACTTGAAACGGATTGCATATTATTAGTACATGTATTTCCCGACTCATAATTAACACTTTCGGATGCAAAATCAATCGAGCAGCAACATGATTTTCTAAATGTGCAGTGAGAGGAGATTCAACATATTCAACATGGAATGAGTTAAATTTTTCTTGTGTAATGCAATCAATCTCATCTATACAATCCATAGAGTTCACATCTGCATGTTAGAAGGGTAGTTCATCGCATCATAAATGTTAAGTTTAATCATTTCACCATCAAATTCAAAAGAAAGAGTACCCTCCGACACGTCGATTTTTGCTTTAGCGGTTTTGAGAAAGGGCCTCCCTAACAACAATGGCACATCAATAGATTCAAGCGTATCACCCATATCAAGAATATAGAAGTCAACGAGAAACACTAACTCATTTACTTGAACTAAAACATCTTCTAAGACTCCTAAGGGATACGCTTGTGATCTATCGGCTAAGCGAATCACTACGTTCGTTTTAGAGAGAGGGCCCAAGTTCAAAGATTTATAGATAGATCTAGGCATTACGCTAATGGATGCTCCTAAGTCAAGCATACACCTATTAAGCTCATGGTTTCCGATCTTGCAAGGTATAGAAAACATCCCAGGATCCTTACATTTAGGAGGTGTTTTCTTTTGAATAACAAGCGAGACGTTCTCCCCCACACATACTTTTTCACCACTCGAATTTTCCTTTTGTTAGTGCATAAGTCTTTTAAGAATTTAGCGTATTTAGGCATTTGCTTGATTGCATCTAAGAGAGGTATGTTTATTTCAACCTTCCTAAATGTCTCTAAGATCTCATTATCTAAATCTTCTTTCCTAGAGTTTGCAAAACGTGAGGGAAATGGCACTATCTCCCTAGGATCAGGTTTATTTGAAGAAGGATTCACTATAGGTTTTTCTTTTTCTTTTCTCACCTTCACTACTTCATTTTCCACATTTTGGACTTCAATCTCATCATTAATATCACTAATCTGCCCAATTTTGTCACCTTGTAATTTTTCACTATCTTTTTCTCTGGTTTCATGACTCACCTCGACTTCTTTTTCCACTTTACCTCGATTTTCAAGTCCTTTACCACTTCTCAAAGTTATGGCTTTAGTTTCATCTATCAAGTGAGGTATATGCTTTTCAAGAACTTGTCCATCCAATTTACTTTCTATGTTGCTAAGAGTAGTACATATTTGTTTTATTTGGTTATCTAGATGGTGAAGGTGATTTTCAGTTTGTTGCTGATTATTAAATTCATGAAAGTGAACTTTTCCTATTTGGAGAGCTAGTTGTTTTACTAAATTTTCCAAAGATTCATGTTGAGTACTAAAACTGGAAACTTGGTTACTAATATTAGCAACTACAACTTTAAATTCAGCAATTTGTTCAGTTTGATCCTTCAGTTGCCTTTGAATTTTCACTTCAGAATCAATTTTGGTCCCATATTGTTCACTGTTAAGGGCCATAGTAGTTATTAACTCTCTTGCTTCACCAGGAGTTTTATTCACCAAAGTTCCACCACTAGCGATATCTATTAAACGTTTCTGATCATCTAACAAACCATCATAAAAACATTCAATTAGGAATTGCTCACTAAGTTGATGTTGTGGGCATGAAATGCAAAGTTTATTAAATCTTTTCCAATACTCATGCAATTGTTCATCTTTATCTTGCTCAATACTACATATTTGTTTCCTTATTAATCTAGTTACGTTAGCAGGTTGGTATTTTTCAAGAAAAGCTCTCCGAAGGTCATCCCAAGAAGTAATAGATCCAACGGGAAGATAAAGTAACCAATCTCTAGCTAGATCATGTAAAGTAAAAAGGAAAACACGAATTTTAATACCATCATCATCTTTACCATTTAACAATAAAGTAGAGCAAGCAAGAGTAAATTCTTGTAAATGTCTATGAGCATCTTCCTTGTCATGACCATAAAATTTAGGGAGAATTTCGATAAAACCTGGATCAAGTTTGAATGGTTTCTCTAGTGCGGGAAAAATAACGCTCATGTGTGTCTCATATGCATTGAACATATACTCTTTCAAGCTCTTTCCACCTTCTCCTGCCATTTCACTAGCTAATAGTCACACAGAAAATATAAATGTAAATATTAGAACAATAAACAAGAACCTAGAATTAAACAAATAACTAGATAAATAATAATACTTAAACAATAGTCTAAAATAATAAATTATACAGTCCCCGGCAACGGCGCCAAAATTTGATGCGTGTCGTTTCCGCAACAAAATTAAATTTATAAATCACTCACTAACTCTAACAGATAGATAGGGAAAGTAAGGGTCGAACCCACAGAGACTGCGTTATTATCTTAAACTAATTATTTAATTATATATATAATATAAATTGGGGGGTTTTCAAATATCAAAACTACACTAAACTATTAAACTAAAATTATGAAAATATAAATTACAGGTAATAAATTCGGTTTTAAAATATAATAAAGAAGCTAATAGGAGACACGTAATTTCCTCTTGAGATAAGGTTTAATCATTGAATCATTTAACTAGTCGATAGATAGATTGGTTAACAAATAATCCCTTGAACGCAAGAAAATTAGTTGCTTTATCATTCATACTAACTAAACTCCGTGAACGCACGCAAGTTCAGTCCTAATCAAATACATCAATTTAATAATGAAAGCATGTATTAAATTAACAAACTTGACCGCTTTAAAAACACCAATCAGTTAACTTTAATCAAGCCAGAAAGCTGCAACTAAATTAAAATTAACATCACACAAAATTCCAGCAATAATATCAGATAAGAAAGCTTCAACCTAATAATATTACTGTTAATCCAAGCAAATAACCATGAATAAAACCCTAGATGATCAGTCTAAATTAACATTCATAAATTATAAACTCAGATAATAAATTCCGTCTGAATACCCAATCAAACTAATTAATTAAACAAACATAAATCATAATCTCATAAACCCATGACAAGATTCAATTACATGTTCCTACTAGTTTAAACTATTCTAAATTAGACATGAAAACAAGTAAAATAGATAGAGGAGAGTAGAGAAAACTCATTAGGGACGAATTTCGGACTGAAATCTCGTCTTTCTACTGCTCCGTCTTGCGTCGCTGCTGTGTTGTGACTTCGTGTCTGGTGCTCGCTGCCCTCATATTTCGCTGCTCTCCGTAGTCCGTACTCTTCTTACGGCTTCCTCTTGTTTTCCTCCATACTCCCCCTCTTGTTTCGTCGCTGATGTCTTTATACCCCACGTGGGTTTGTAGCCCAACAAAACAAAGGCTGCCTCTTTTATTTATTATCCCTCTACTGCTGCATCTTTTTTTTTTCTTTTGTGGTTATGTCCAAAACCCTCCTTTCCTTTTATTTGGGCTTTTGCATCCCTTTTCTACTTTGCTGCGTGAATTCATGTTGTTGTGGTTGGAAGCAAGTGGGCTTCCTTTGTTTTTCTTCACTTTGTAATTAATCTTAGGTTGCTGTCGTGGGCTTGAACCAAGGAAATCCATATTTCCTTTTCTTCTTAATTCATGCATTCTTTGGATAAAATTTGTACTAATAAATTTAGCATATTAATCTACCAAAGACCATTCCTATTTATTTGCCTCCAAAATTATACGTACCTGTCAACATTAAATATATTACTAGCATAGAAATATAATATGGGTCAAACTAATAAATAATCATATAAACCCAGTTACTAATAGAGAATAAGTAAGTTATAATATATAATAATTCAAACTTATTATTTAATTGAAATAACCTAAAAGTATAATATTTAACCCATATAACTCAACAGATGACACTAAAAGTAGTATATTAGAGGGTAAAAATATGTATAAATAGGCACTTATCAATATCAGGGTTCTCAATTTGAAATAATTGTCTCCGAGGCTCCATGTAGGCGTATCACCCTCCTTAACATAGGCATAGGAGGAGGAGAAGCTAGAGGTTATGCGAGGAGGGTGTTGGGGTACATATAAAGGTATAATGAGCGGGTAGTTTATGGGGAAAACCATAACACACGCCTCAAGATTCAAGCCTATACTGTTGTGAAAACCCTACCACAAAGTGAACCTTGGATTTCCTTTAGGAATATTTATTGGGAGCTACTTGTGTTGTATTTTGCTAATGATTTTATCTAGGGAAATGAGAGAAGATTAGAGGATGTTGACAAGAGGGAAATCACGTGTGAAGTCACAATTGATGAGATTATGGCGAAATTGAGATCACCATTAATGAAATGAACCAAAGAGGTAATCCCATTGTGATAGGAGACCCACATTGGGGAGCTATGAGAGTTCCGTTACAAAAGAGGGAGGAGCACGGAAAATTCGAGCACAAAGAGTGAATGTAAGTTGAAATTTTCTTGTTGGAAGAGAAAATTTGTTCTTGATATCTTGTGTGGGTAAGATTAAGTAATTAATATAAGTTCTTTGGAATATAGGAATGTCCGAAATTCTTCAATTTGGAGGGAGAAGAGCTAGTTTGAGTAAAGAATTAATGTACAGAAGTTCAACTTGTTTTTGGGTTTCCAAATGAGTTAATTGGGGTTTATAAAAAGGAATTTGTACATGCATGTATTGTGGTAAAATTATAAGGAATGTGTGATATTTTTTTTTAATTGGTGGTTGTTTGTTTGTGATTTTATTAAGTGTTTAAATATAAGAGGAAGTTAAAGTTTAAGAAAGATTACCCAAGAGTTAAATAATTAAATTTACAACCTTTGTTTTTCGTATAAATCGGGACATTTTTATAAAAATGCAGGTTTGGGCCATTTATGGCCATTAAAAACACTATTTAACAAAAGTTGTTCGTATCGAAATTCTCTTGAAGAGACACTTATGGCAGTTTTAGTTTTCTACTGAAAATTGTTGATTATGGACATATTCTGTTTTTCTTTGAATGAATACACTAATTTCCTGATTTGTAAGTATAAGTTTAGAACAACATTTGGGTGATAAAAACTTATATTTTCATCATTTCATGTTTGAAAGTTAAAAAGTAACCTATAGTTATTTACAACCGTGTTTTCCCCTTATTCATTATAAAGGGGTTAGTTTTACTCATAAACTAGTTTTTAAGCTTATCAAATAGGAATTTCCTCACTTCTTAAGTTTTGAAGTACAAGAATCGTGTATTAAACAAGTCGTATACTCATCTATAATATAATTTTTGATATTTAGTAGTAATGTTTTTATTCACCAAGATTTTAGAATTCCTAATTTTACTGATATTTCAAGCAACTAATTATATAATAACCACTACTTTCTAAGAATGTTTACCTTTTGTTATAACTCTACTTTATAGTATACTTTCCACCTTCAAGGTTAACTAGTTTTATGACAAGTTCCAACTTTAAGATCTTGTCAAATTACATATTATCTCAAATACTTCCTCATAAAAAGACCAAGGTCATTAAGGCAAAAATTGAAATAATGACTTATTGACAATTAAGAGGAATTAAAAGTTATCAATGTGCTTGTGTGATCACCTAAAGGAAGGGGAAATAGCCATGAACGGTGATGAACAATAGTTGCAGGCAAGCGTGGTGTCACGTAGCTGTGAGTTACTAAGTTATAGATTGGAGGCGAGCATGGTGTCTCGTAGCTGATAGGGATAGAACCTGAAAGTTTTGCAAGCATATGGTAAATAGGAGGGTGACGATCCCCACAGTTTAAAGACAGTCAGTCGTGTGACCCCTCTCTAATCGTGTTCACTTTCCATATTTATATAAATAAATATAGCTATGTGGAACCAATAGAAAGAACTATAATGATATTATTATGGAAGTAACGAGGATGCGGGTACTTGTTGTATGTTCAATAAGTTTAGTGATGTCTTGGGTCTCATTTTCTTATGGAAGGGTCATTCGAAATAAAGTGATTGCGAAACAAAAAAATACTTTTAGCCACCATAATATTTTCCTAAAATTCTATTTGTGTACTTAGCTTTGCTGACTTGTGTTTTGTTCTTTGAAACTGTCGTGGTGGGGGCAGTTGTTTATGGGGTTGCATGTGCCTGTTTGTTATGTATGGATGACAGATGCTCTGAAGACTTGAATAGTCTGTTTGTTGTTGTCATGATGGACAATATTTTGGAAACCTTGTTGTATTTTGGGTTTGTAAAATTTATTTATGAAGTTCAAGATAGTTACTCTCTGCATTTTCTTTTAATTGTTACACTTTTCACGCATGCCAATGTAAAACTTTGAGGACATATATCTTTAGTTTTGTATTTGTAAAAATTATAAAAAGTACATATTAATAAATTACATGTTAAGACGAATCTAACAAGATCCCACATGACTATGTTTTTATTCATGTATAAATCAAAACGATTGTCAAAGTAAAATTTGTGAATAGTGCAAAATGTCAAACTATAACAATAAAAAAAACGGAGGTAGTATTTTGTAACTTAATTTCAATAGTTTTATGTTGTAAAATGCTCATTCTATTAAGCTTAAGCTCAAGGGGGATCCAAGTAATAGTTCGCCCGAGTTTAGAGCTTCCGCTGTTATATCTCTATTATATAAGCCAAGGGGGGAGCAATGGTGTCCCCCTTTGAATTTACATATTCACCCTTCCACAACATAAAACCATTACACACATAAACTTACCAAAAAAATTCATCCAAATCTCTATTAAACCCAATCATCTCATATAATTGTCAATCACATAAACTTGCCAATAAAAAAGATTCAATCAAATTAAATTTAGATCCAATCAACTAAAAAAATTCGTAATCAAGAACTTACCAAAAATTAATGCCACAGACAATAAAAAAACGGTTTTTCACCATATACCCCCGACAAATTGGAAAATTCACCATATACCCTTAATGTTTCAAATATTCACTATATACCCCTGAGTTTCAAAAAACGTTCACAAAATGCCCTTTTCCTAACCGCCGTTAACTCACCGTTAGCTTTATTTACAAATTTACCACAATTAACCCCTAAACCTAAAATTTAAACCCTAATCCTAAACAATAACCCTAACCCACCCCTACCCCTAAACCCCACCCCTAACCCTAACCCTAACCCCCCCCACACCCCATCCCCACCCCCGAATCGGGTAGAATTCGAAACCAACCCCCCACCCCTCCCCGTAGAATCCGAAACCAGCTCGATGTACTTCGTCCCCACGCTTCGATCAACGTAAATGTCGCGTCTTCGCTCCAACAATCTCGCGGAACAGTCGCGATGATGATGGTGTTGAAGAATCTAGACCTTCCGCCATTGTTGAGAGCTTCAAAGAAGGAGGAAAATGAAGCTCTCAACCACAGTAAGGTAAAGCGCAACCATCAAACGGGGATGAAGAAGAAACTTCCTCGATTTTGCTCATTCTTTCTCTCTCCTAAATGGTGGAAGGCGTAATCGGGGTTGTTGTTTTTGAATCCGGGTTGATTTTTTGAATCTGGGAAATGGGGTGGGAAGGCGAGTGGTGACGTGGCCGTGGTATGGTCACCGGTGATAACTCGGGGGGAGGGGATGGGATGGGGAGGGGAGGGGGTTAATGGCGGAAATCGAGGGGAAGTTGGGGTTGGGGTGGGGCTGCGGTGGCAGGGGGAGGGGGGGGGGGGGCTGGGTTAGAGGGGTGGTGGTGGGTTAGGGTTAGATTAGGGTTAGGGATTAAAGATTAGGGTTAGGGATTAGTGTTAGATTTTAGGGTTAGGGTTTAATGGTGGTAATATCGTAAATAAAGCTAACGGTGAGTTAACGGCAGTTAGGAAAAGGGTATATGGTGAACGTTTTGAACTCGGGGTATATGGTGCATATCTGAAACATTGAGGGTATATGGTAAATTTTCCTATTTGTCGGGGGTATATGGTGAAAAAACCGTAAAAAAAATATGGCATTCTCATTACAAAGACAACTCATACAAAATTAATCACAAATACAAACTCCAAAAAAAATTTAGTTTCTTCATTACTTGGATATGCAATTTCATCACTTATACTTTAAAATGTTTTTAGATACTATTTGTAAGTATTTAAATACTTCTTACTCACCAAATGAAGGTGAACGTAGGTACGTACTTTTATAATTTTATTTTTATTTCTTTTAATACCGAGCAATAGTTATGCCTAAAATGTCACCGCACGCGTAGCGTGCAGAAAAAGCTAGTAGATATATATTTAAGCAGGTGTCTTGGTGCAGGCTATTACATGATACGTGGCGGAGTCTTGTGAAAGCAAAGCCATTTATATTTATAGTATAGATGTGAAGTTTTGATTAATAAACCTAAGTTGTTAGGTGACATTTTTTAGTCGTCCCCAGTGCTATTCTCTTATTTTTGTTGGGTCTTCTTTAGTGCTGTTTTACATAGGTAATTATCCCTGAATAATCAAAATTTGGGATCTACAACAAAATGGATGAAATTTGGGATTATCAATATCAATTTTTCCAAGAGGCTAGAGAGTATATGTTAGATGAGGAATTTATCCAATCAACTAGAAACAGTTGTAGAGCTTTATTATATTTTTAATTGGTATCTAAGTCCTTTTTGTTAACTCAATACGTGTTTTCCTTTATGGATATCGATGGTATTTAGCTCTTGGATATCTTGCTGATAAATTAATTATGTAATTCATAGTTATATGCTGAGACTGTCATGCTGAAAGTTGTTCATGCCTTATCTATATGCGGTTGAATTCTTAATTTCACGATTGATTCGTCGTGTTTTCTTTTGAACAGTAGTATTATAGTGCAGAAAAGCATGAGAATCTTGTTTTATTCTTTCAAGTTTCTTGTCTTCTTTCCTTCTGTCTTCTAATTTTCTTTTCCTTCCTCCCCTCGCTAAAGCAGGAAGCAGGTCAGACCAAGTTGCAGTCTAGATTGGAGGAGGATGAGCAAGCTAAAGCAGCTCTTACGGGAAGAATTCAACGGCTGACAAAATTAATTCTGGTTTCAACTAAAAATGCTGTGGGAACAAAGATCTCCCAAAATACTGTCTATAGGAGAAGACAGTCATTTGATGAAGACGAGGTGCTTGATCAGCATTATATCTTGTCTTATCTGAACTTGAAGTTTGAAGAAGTTTTTTTTTACCAATTATCATAACTTGTAAAAGTTTTGGAGTGGATGCAGCTATCACATTTACCAGATAAGACAAGGGAATATGTAATTCATGGTGACGATGATGTTGATGGCAGTCTGGATCCTGAGGTTCTGATTGAGGGATGTCTCGATGCACCCGAGATAGTTAAGGATTACAAGAAGAACAAGAGAAGAGGAATGCTTGGATGGTTTAAATCAAAAGTAATTATTTTCCATCTTTTTTTAAAAAACTTTGTTTCTTGATTGCCATGAAAATTAGAATTATAGCCTAATAAATTTTCTACGTCTTTAAGGCTTGTCTTTTTTGTCCACAAGTAACCCTTTTTCTTGATTGTGTATCATGTCTTTGGTCATTAAGTTACTTGCTGTCTTTACTGATCTGATATATGTCCGAACTACGGTTTCCTTTCTTTCTTTGCTTGTTTTCCTCCCAATCTTGATCCCTCCTACGGTCCCTGCCCCCTACCTTATTGGTCTGATCACCAGTGTTGCATTTTTAATAGTAGATATTTGCTTTCTATTTTTTTCAAAGGGTGGATTGTATTAGCCCAGCTCACGAGAACTGCTATTCGATTGCTCAGGATTACAAAACTATATTCTGCTAATAGAAAAATAGGATCATAAAATGAAGATCTCTGCTCTACTTCGATATAACCAGAAATCTGACCGCTCGGTTAATGAAACAAACTTAATACTTTGTTCTTAGTCATAATTTTTAATTAATTTTTGCAATCTAATTTGACTTCGAAATTAATTATGAAGATTGTTTTGTAAAGCATTAGTTGATTCATCATATCTTTTGAATTTGATGTTCATGTTCGGTCCTGAGGATGAACAGAAAATTTACTTTTGAGAAGGTAACTAATAGTATAGCTCACTGGACAAAAATCGTAATGCAGAAAACTTATGATCCAAAAATGTTCGATATCTTGCTATGCATCAGGTGCAGAGGACCATCAAACTGCTGAGAAGCCAAATTCTCATATAAATAGGAACATGACCCAATTCCACAATTTTAGAGCCATCTAAGCTATTATACTCTGATTATCATCAAAACTGCATGCCGCCAGAGGACCTAATAAAAATGACTTGGTATTTTGGTTGAAATTCTTTGACTCCTAGACACTCAATCAAATCCTTTTTTTATTTATTTGAAAATGTTGCCAAATGGCAAGTATGAGTAACCTACTGCCTACTGGTCCCCTCTGACCTCAAAGAAGTCCGATGTAAAAGTTTGCAATCTCAGTCCGATGTATGCAGTTTATCTTATGTGTGGAGCAGTCTAGAGTTTCCATCTGAATTCTGAGCAAAAGCCTTTTCCCTCACAAAACCTTTGTGAATTTTTTTTTCGAGATGGGCTAGGTGCTGATTTAGGGCCTTGGGGGGATTTCTAAAAATTGTTTGTAGAAAAAATTAACAAGAAAACTGTCTAATCAGAAATCATGATAATTTGAAATTTAAAACTTCTACAAACTGTGTAATTGGGGTTACTAGTCCTGTTTTGTGCGTCTTTTCCTTCTGGGAGGCCTAATACATGTATATCATCTTCCCAAAAATAAAAAAAATAAAAAGAAAAAATGAGGACAGTTAGGGTTGCCAAGGCTATCTATCTTCTCTTTATTTAGAAACCCTATATGACTTGATATGAACTTATTAGCGCTCATCTGAACTTGTTTTTATGCAAGAATTGTGTGGCTGATTCATAGCATTTTGAAGCCCTTATCTGGACTTACATTAGTACATACACATTAGCCTCATCTGAACTTATTGGCACTCAGATTTCTTTCTGGAGGGCCCCTTTTGAAATTCGACCGAATCTCAGCCATTGGCGGGAAATGTGTGCTCAAATGTCAAATCTGTGCATTAGAGCTCTTCGCTCGATGTCCCAGGCTGCCGCGCAATGTATATTACATTCACTCCCAGGCGACAGGAAGAAAAGCTCATTGCACATGCTTCTCTTCTGTCAAAACCCAGAAAAATAGTGGTGGCATATTATAGATGCTTGAAGTCCCCACTGGCCTCCTGCATAACGGGTCAGCTAAAGGTCACTGCCATCACACTAATTAGATAGTAACCAATCAATCTTGAACCCGGCCACTTATTTCCTTCCACATTCTGCTACTGATGCTCCTGATTGCAGATGTAGGGTTGAGTTGTCATCCAAATTTCCGAATTGAGACACTTACCCGCTCTAGAGAGCGGACCCGAAACTTCTATTTTTATGTGAAAAGAACATTGCCTTAGTCTCACATGAATAAGTAATACTCCCTTTGTTCTTTATCAATTGCAACAGTTTGAGTTTTGCACTGTATTTTACTTTAACAAGCGTTGGTGATTTTATATGTATGGAAAAACATAGTCATGTGGGAACTTGTAAGGTTTCAGAACATATATTTTGCAGTATCAACTTACATAATTTTACTTGCAAATAATCAAAGATATTGAGGTTCAAAATATTGCTGGGGCAACGTGAAAAACTAACTGTTGCAATTAATTAAGAATGGAGGGAATAAATAATTTTAGGAGTATGGAGGTAGCATGTGGATGTGGGTCTGTCGAAGCGTTTGAGGGTCAAAAAACAAAAGAAGAAAAAACAGCGTTAGGCTATCTTGTAAAATTTGATCCTCAAAAATAAGAAAAAAATCCGGACTTTGTGCAGCACTTGGCCCTAATATACAATACACTCACAGATGATAGTGAGATTCATCGCTTGAGGAAGCTCTGCCTGTGATATCTTTGTTTCACATGCACCACCATGTTGCCAAACCAAAATGGAAGGCCTTTTACCTTGGCTTGATATATTTATTATTGCATACTATTCTTTTGTATCTTATATATTGCCATCAATAACCTCATGCATTTTGTGCAGAAGCCCGATCCTACTGGATTGTCACCAGCTACTTCTGATGCTCAGAGTTCAGCTAGTGAATCTCCTGCATCTGTTTCCATGTCCTCACAAAATAGAGTAATGGCTTCTGATGTAAAAGACAAACAGAGAAAATTAGACTATAGAAAGCAAGGTGATCCTTCAGTTACGAACTCATATTCAGAAAAAGGCCAAACTGGTGACTTGTCTAGCATTGGAGTTGGGCTTTCTCATACTCATCTGGTGAGAGAATTCCAGTTCTTTTATGTACTAATCAGTCAGAGACTTGTAGATTGAATTTGATCAAAGATGATTAATTACGTTAATAATCAGTGTTGTTTGTTCTTCTGCAATTTTTTTGTCGGTTTTTTTTATATTTGTTAATATTGGAACACCATTAGGTTTTTAGGATTACCATTTTGGTATGGTCCTAGAAAAAACTCGAACATGGATTTAACTTTTTGATCATGAATCTGTATTGTTGGGTTCATAAGTGATTTTAATGCTCTTCCCGGGGAATTTTTTTGGTGGGCCAGGTGCATGGGTGTCTTTGTCCTTATAAATTCTTCAACCACTGACGGCTACTTCCATTTATGTGCAACTTAAGTAGTCTATTCAAAGCTTTGTGAAACTGCCGTATTTAATCATCATTAGCTCATTATATGTAGAAGCAAATCTTCTCCTGGTTGAGTCTCACTACTGGTCATATATATTGATACCATTGGTTGTTTCCTTTCATCTAGCTATTCCTACTGTGGCTCGTCAATTATCTTAGTTCTTAGAGTCTGACTGATGGTTAGCTTATACTGCAAGTATCACGTTCATAGTAAATTGCTGTCGTGAAGAATCTAAAGATCTGTTCTTCACATTTCCTCAAAATTTAATTCTGGATGAATTGAAATTGCATTTTGCAGACTGGGACAACAATTACAGATCAGTTGGATATTCTTCATGAGCAAGTGAAATTGCTCGCCGGAGAGATTGCATTATGTACCAACTCTCTTGAAAAACTGACGAAGGAAGCAGTAGACAACCCAGAAGATTCTCAGAATGAGGTACCCTTTGTGTCCTCTAAGCTCTAGTACAACCCAGACCGGGGTTTCACATCCTATGACATAAAACCTAAGGATGTATTCACATCTAATAGATATGTGCTTAATAAAGTTCAACACATTATAGGAGCAAATACAGAAAATGAAGAATGTAATAACTAAAAAGAGGCTGCATATGCATCAGCTTGAGCAACGCACTATTGCATCATTGGAAGCAGCTCCACAAATGTCGAGTAGTTCTGAATTGTCTCAGGTATTAACTTAATGAAAATATCCTATCTAGCTTATCTTCTATAAACACAGTTTATTCTTTTCTCTTCTTCTGATTACTCTTATCAATTCTTCACTGATCTTCTGCAAATTGTTCACCATCAATTTTTCTTTTTTCCTTCGTATATCCCATCTCACCACTCCAAACTCCTCTTCTGAGTTCCAACACCACATGCCCGCTTAAGCTTCTCCACATGACCACATCAACGTCGCACCACCACTACCACACAGGTTGCGTCGTCGGTGTGAAGAAAGTTTGGTAAAACCTCCGTCGAAATATATTTGATTGCCACTGCAATTATGATCGTAAAATGGTGAATGAGGAAAGTACGGGGGTTTGGATTATTTTTTTTTTGTAAAGTTTTTAAGATCTATAAAACTAGGGCCATTAACAGAAAGAGAAATTACCAAGGATTTTTTGCAAGTTGGTGCAGTGGAGTTCTATAGAAATGGTGGCTTTACTTCATTTCTTTGTCCATGGAAAGCGATCTCACAAATGGAAGGAGAAATTCCTTTTTTTCTTCCTTTCCACTTAATGTGGAGATGATGTGGACCTATATATAAGTTTAATTCCCAATTCCCAAAATGGGCCAAAAACCGAATCATGAAGTATATATCATCGTGGATATAATAGAAGCCTAAGATTAAGAAAATTCTACATGTAGAATTTTTTCCTAACTCTACCAGATCCAATCCGCTAATATATCTACTACTTCGTCTGTTCTACAATAGTTGTCAATTTTTCCTTTTCAAAATGTCCTCAAGGAATTCTCAAGTTTCTATCAGTAACAAGGAAAGGCAATTAATATGCCCCTTAACTAAATAGCTACTGATAAATTGTTACGGATTTGGTGGGTGAACGTTGGAAATAGCTGATGATATGATCTTACTTATATTCTATTCATCTCCTGAGCATGACCAGTGTTGTAGAAGAGAGGATAATCATAAAATTTGGATGTGCCAGAGAGGGCAGGACGTTGCCTTTTTTGCCCAGTAGGAGGGCCTAAAAGGGGTCTGATATGGGATTACAAGCTGGGTCTACACTAAATTTTTCCAAAATGATTTTTTTTTTGGTTATGACTGCTCTATTCCTGTCAGCTCTGCCAAGTAATCCGCTCACTTGAAGGCAGCAAGGATATCTGCCACATCAGTATGTTTTGAGCTTTGAACTGGCTATCTAAAGTTCTAAACCTATAAGCTAGCTCGATATTCTATTTTTTTTCCTCAACTATTTTCCTCTGCAAGCTATACTTCAGTGTTGCCTTTTGCTTTAGGCTCAAGTAGCCTATATTATATTACAAAACTTTGTTATGCATAAACGTTGAAGGTGATCAAAATATAATATGATCAAAAATTATTATTTGTCTTGTAGTTGTGGGTATTACTTTCACATTCTTGCTTTCTCATGTAGGCGTTATCCAAGCTTGCTACTCAGTTAAATGAGAAAACTTTTGAGCTTGAGGTTCGTGGAATTCCTCCTGCTACGTTCACTATTGTATTCTTTGGAATTTCCTCTTGTTCTTTCTTCGAGGGTAGTAAAAATAAACCTAAATGAGTTACTAATAGTTTCTTGTGATTGGTATATTAGATCAATTCAGCAGATAGAAAAAATCTTCAGGAACATTTACAAATGAAGGTACTAGTGTGCAATATTTTATACTCTTTCTGCATACCTAATTTGATAAGCTGCTGAGCAATCTCCCTAAATCTTAAGATCTCAGAGAATGCTGAGATGCAAGAAACAATTCTTCGACTTAGGCAGCAACTTAGCACATTGTCAGATATATGCTCCATCCATCCAGGACAAAATCAGTCTGCTAAGCTCAGCACTCGTGCTATAGATTCTGATCCTATCAGTTCAGATGACAAGAACAAGGGAGGAAAAGATTCACCTCTTGATGCAACTACGCCGACTAGAATGATATATTCTCAGGATGATCGAAAAGATGGCGAGAATGCTGCAAGCCCTAATTTGCAGGTATTATGCTGGTCATCCATTGTGCTTTATGTATTTGTAAGCTCATTTTATTGATATTTCTCAATTTTCTTTCTACTAGCTAGAATCAAAGAGAGATACTAATATTGTTTGTTAAAATGTTTTATTAAATTGTTATTTTGCTATCTAGGCTTCCAAAACAGAGAATCTCAAGCTAGAGAATGCGAGATTAGCTGAAGAAAAAGTTGGACTCGAAATCCACAGCCAAAAAGTGGCGGAAGAAGCTTTATATGCAAAAGAACTGGCTGCAGCTGCAGCAGTTGAGCTTCAACATTTGACTGAAGAAGTAACTAGACTGTCGTATCAGAATGCTGAATTGATTCGTGAGCTGGATTCCATGAAAGAGGCCCAATCTGGATCTGGATGCTGTCAACATCTGTCTGAAGCGAAAGAAAGTAGCAGTAAGTATGCTGACACTGATGCTGGTTTAAGGAAACTTGAGTGTGAGCAGTTGGTTCAGTACTTGCAGAAAGAGCTTAATTCTAGATATCAGAGAGAAGCCCTGCTAGAAGCTGCTCTATCCGAGAAAGAACAAGTAGAACATGAGCTGCAAAAACGACTTAATGAGGCAAAGAGGAATGAAGAAGTTTTAGAGAGTGACTTAGAAAATATGTGGGTTCTTATAGAAAACATGAGGAATTCTGGCATAGAGACTGATGACATCAATCTTCATAGGATTAGTACATCTGATACCAGATCAGCCAAGATTCCAGTTGGATTATCTTCAAAAAGTAGCTTTCTATCAGCTGGAAGTCAAGTTCATAGAAATCTGGACGATTTAAACTCAGCTGAAGAGTTAAGTACCAGCTCTTCCAAAGCCAAGGAAAGGTCCCAAGAACTAGAGAGGCTTATTTCAAGACTGAAGGCATGTAACTCATGACAAGATTCTCTAAACTAGTTGCTCATTTGCTGAATTGACCTTGAACATTATGCATTTGAAATTATTCGTATGCTTTATCACTTCAATAATCTCTTTTCTGTATATCTTCACTGAAAAATGCATTCGATTTCTCCCTTCATCTTTAAACAGGGGACATTTGTACCAAGTTTGTTATTAGTACAAATCAGGTTCGTCTGATTGTATAAGCTAGTAATGGTCTAATTCCTCAGCTCTTGTCTCCTTATCTCCAGCTCTAAAAGATCCTTCACTACATTATTGCAATTCTTACTAAAACTTGTCTTAGACTCTTGAAAGTGCATCATATCCTTGCTTTAGTACCTCATATTTTCTATCTAGAGATATGTTGTCTTTTTGAGTATGTTTGTCTTGCAGGTAGAAGGATACACTATATTCTGTTGTAATTTTTAAATCTAATTAAGTTGTCTTCTCTGTCACAACTTCTATAATATTGTGAACTTAAGGTTGATTTGATATATAGTTATCAGCCCACAAATGCACTGGAAATAAGTGCCTGTGACTGATATTTTTTCTACCCAAACAATTTCTTGGTCAGGTCGAGGACTTGTCTGGTCTTGATATGGCAACTCTGGAAGAATTGCAAAATGTTCATGTCGAAGCTATAACCAAGATATGCCAAGCAAAGGTAAGGTTTTTTCTCCTTGTGTAACATTGAGATGAAAATCTAGATAGAGCTCATGATGGCTGTTTGTTAAGACGAAAACTGACCAAACCGTAGTATGTATCCCATGATTGATAGTAGCAGAATTTTTTTGCACTTGTCTTTGGTTGCATTTTGTGATGCTTATCTTTTGATATCCCCAATCTGTTGGTGACAATGTTGCAGTGCGCTAATCATATATCGTAGCAGGACATCAGAGTATCTAGCCCTCCATCTGGGGAGTCTTTGAAATTACATTTGCGGTTAGTGTAGACTTTGTTCTGGAGTCTTCCATGAGTTCTGATAGTTGAGATATGAAACTTGTAGGTTGATGTAAATAAACCCTGTTCACCAATCACCATAAATGATAGATGTTTTTATTGCCTTCTACAGGTAGGTGTATTGTTGTGAAGATGCAACATCATCAAAGAGAATTTTGTAGTTCACATATTAAAATTTCAAACGAGGCCACTGGCCACAGGTGATGTTCTAAATTACAAAGTTGATCCCTTGACAACTATTTTTATAATATGTTTATTTTAGGTTTTGATATACTTCCTTGTACTCTTTTAGGTGCAATAGTTTGATTATCACACTTGTCAATGAACATTTTGATCATTACTATCTTCAATTATCTATAACTAAAAATTATAAAAAGCTCATATCGTGAAAATATCTATTGAGATGAATGTAGCAAGATTCCACTATTATCATGTTTTTCCTTGCTTGCAAATCACCATAAATGGTTAAAGTGATATCTCGAATATTGCAAAAGTCAAACTTCTGCAACTAAAAAACATAACAGAGTAAATTCTTTTTATGTTCTTATATAAATTTATTCTCTGTTTTGGTTCAGCAGGACCTTTGGGAGATTATATTATCAGGGCTTAACACTGCCATAATGTATGTAATACTAATTTCTTTTGGGTAAACATGCAATTGGATAAATTAACTTTGTACAGTCTCATGTATATATATACTCCATATTCCAAAATAAAAGATCTTGTAAGCTCTTCAGCAGCTGCTTCCTTGTTATCTCGTGTGTAACCATATTAACAGTGATCTGTGTTGTTGTGAGATGCCATCCATGAAAAGAAAGGTTAAACAATGCTCAGAGATTTGATTTTTAAATGTCATTACTTCCTTTTTTCTACTTTCATAATCCATA
Source organism: Beta corolliflora (assembly GCA_947648045.1). NCBI lineage: Eukaryota > Viridiplantae > Streptophyta > Magnoliopsida > Caryophyllales > Amaranthaceae > Beta > Beta corolliflora. The sequence goes on from CANSZD010000743.1 coordinate 380,606, forward strand.
AATACCCAATTCTATGATTCATTGCCCCAAGAAAAAGGACCTGTTTTAAGACATTCTATAGTCGGCGTTGACTCTATTCAAGGCAATAGCCAAAAATGAAATACGGCCATGTTGTTGGTACCCATGATTGTAGCACTTCGGCCTGCAAATTTCTACGACAACGCCATACAATGACCATCATTCTTAAGTTGCACGTCCTTATCCTGTTTATTTATTTTATTTTTCAATTAAGGAGACAATAACTTCTTCATTGTTCCTATGTTGTAACTTGTAAAGTTGTAAGATTGTTTCTTCGAAATTTCGGATTTATTAGATTAAAATATCTCTGACCTGGATAATAAATTTTCGATAAAATGTGTAATCAATAACATCAAAAAAATAATGTTTATTTTCTTGTGAGTGGATATAATAGTGTTTGGTCATAAGTATGTTATTTAATAATCTAATAAATATATAATTGTAAATAGTACAAATTAAAAGGTTCATCTTGGATTCTTTAAAAAGTGAAAACAAATGTATAAGAATTTCTTTTATTCATTCTTACCAATATTGCCACGATTTTTGTTAAATATATTAGTTTCAATGAATATTTTAAAATATTAATTGTTCTTACATTTTACTAAAGGTATTAACGTTCAAAGTAGTAAATTAGAAGTCGTGAAAAGAGAATAATTGTAGTTAAAATGAAATAGATGAAGTATTATTTCATTTTTCTTTCTCTTTCTATTCCATTACTTCATATTTCTCTATCATGTTCCCTTTTACTTTTTTTTTTTCACTTCCACAATTTTCAAATTCCAAGCTACATTTCAAAATCATTTATAATCTTTGTGCCCAATCTAAATGTGAAATTCATTATGCAATATTATAAAATAAGGATGCACTACCTTTCTTAGATCTTACTCTAGCTACTATGGAAGTAGGTATATACAGGTCACATATAAGATAACTAATTTTGAGTATTTTTGGATATAGATACAAACTCTAGAAAGTTTAAGAAGTTAAGAATAAGATGACCAAACATACATAAATAGTTGGTCAGCTAATCACATAAGCAACTTGAATGTAGTCAAATGATGGTGATGGTGAGCCGTTATTTTAAATCTTAGTCATGAAGTAGTGAAATTGATAGTCTTGGAATACTTGGGTAATGGCGCTATTGTCTTCGATCAAGACCCAATTGTTTAAAAGGAAATATCAAGAATGATTAGCGAAAATTTTACACCTTAATTTACTATTTTCACACCATAAATTACCATACTATGTGAGGATCTTTTCTATATCGGTTAAAGATGCAGGTAAACTCAGAATAGACCAAATTATTACATGCACCTTTTTTTTTGTTTTGAAATCGATTATTACAAGCACCTAAGAATAACTTGAATAGTGCTTCCATTGCTGTAATTCTAGGAATGATATGTGCTGTTGATGCTCCATGCCATATGCAAGTGAGATGTTTGGCAGCGTGTGAGGGACACATGTAGGCTTTAAAGCACCTCCTCGGCTCCTCCCATGATGTTGGGTGCACCTTATGGGCCTAGGTTAGAGCTAGGAAGACCATAAAACAAAAAAAATAAAAAAAAAAATCAAGTTTGTCATCTGTAAATAAATTTTATTAATTTCCACATCTTCTTTTAATTTAATGTGCTGTTAATTTGATATGTCAGAAAGAGATTAGCTACTTAATTTTATTTTTTTGGTTACATCTAGTAGGTAGCTTCAACTTTTACAAAATCTATCGTCTTTTGTAGCTCTAATGAGTCGTAGAAAATAAATTAACAAATTAAGTGTGCGTTCTTTTTACCTTAAAAAAAATTAGTTTTAAATTTAATAAGTTCAATTAAGTTCAGATAAGTTTAACACCTTATTAAATGAACTTCAATAAGTTTTAATAAGTTCAGATAATAAATTTAGGAGAATTCAGGTAAAGAGATTACCCCCCAAGTGTTCCCAAGAAAACCTCTTATATGTACTTAAATATTTAGAATTTCTTATCATGATGTACCGCACCATTAGTTATTAATGCAACGTGAGTTACTCTATAGCATAATTAGGGTTATTGAAAATGTATTTATGAGAATAATGATATACTCCCTCCAATCTTTTTTAGATGTAACACGTTGACTTTGGGTACTGTTCATCCACCTCCCTTTAACCATCAACTGTTATATATATATAAGGAAAAATATAGTCATGTGAGATCTTGTTGGATTCGTCTTGATATACACTTTCCAAATATGTATTTTGTATAATTTTACATTTATTAAATTAGAGACATTATGGGTCAAAGTTGTGTCTCGACCAGTGTGAAAAGTCAAATGTTACATCTATTAAAAAACGAAGGGAGTATATTACTAACGTTGTAACAAAGTTACCATTATTACATATATGAGATTACTAGCAAATTCAAATAAGATTATTTGATGATGTATATATAAGGTATCTCATATCGCGCCTCATTTAAACGTACGATACATCACACGAATGACTGTATATAAATAGAGTATAAATATCAATAATTACTTAACTAATCAATAAGGTAAGAAGAGTAATAAAGCGTGTTTATTAGTTTATACACTATTCCTAAGGCTTACCATATTCCCTAACGTGACATAATTATATCCTAATAAAAAGCTCCCTCCCCTCATAAGCCACCTTTTCTCCATGAACAATTAGGTTATACAGCCAAGCTATATATTCTGCTTGCTATATTTTCTCTCTCTCTCTCTTCCTCTTTCTCTCTCTCTCTTTTTTTTCCAACTTTATCATCTTCTTCTTCCTGTTTTTTCCATGGATGCTGAAATAGAAAAGTCGCACGAGTGCTATAATTTTCCTGGAATTCGAGATATTTTGAAAAAATATAAATCAAATTCTGCAAAACCACAACATGAGCATCATAATCGTCGTCGTCCCAAGAATCATATTTCTTCCAATAATAACAAGGTCAAACCTCGTGATAACTTCAAAACTAATCCTTATGCATTCCAAGATGAAATCTTTAAGGTAAGGTTACATTTAAATTTTAGAATTTTCCTTGTTATTAATTGATAGCAATTATGCATGATCTTTTAGAAAATGTTGTGATTTAGAAGCTTATTATAATGCATATACAATGTGTCTTTTTGTTATTATTGTGGGAAAAATCATTAGGACGTGCGTTTTCATTTACTAGTTCTTTCATATTCTTTTATGGAAGGAAGTTCTTTCATATTTTTATTATTCTCATATTTTTGGTGTATTTTTCTTACAAAAACTATTTAGTATAAAATCATTAATGTTTTTTTTATTGAAAGTTAAGCTGAAGAACGTATGGTAGTTCCACAGGTGCAACTGTGCAAGGATCATGGGTTAAGAATGGTTTAAATTGCCTTTATCTTTAATTTTTTGAGGGAAATAAATTTCTTTATTGGATAAGGACAATACCGACCAAATTTGAAGGTCAATAGCTTTGTAATCAGTAAGTTATGGTAAGAAAATCACGTATAGTTTAAATTCTACGTGCACTCAAGATGATCGCTAATCCCCTCATAACAAAGTAAAAAAAAAATCCCGAATCTCTTGCTCCGTTGTTGGTTTACCTATTATTCCCGCATATCTCATATTCTTTTTTTTTTTTTTTTTGTAAAAAAAATTTGATCCGCTTGTTATTGGCCAGTAACCACATCGTCTAACTTGTTTTAACTAACAACCTAACCTTTATTGACCCACCTTGATCCCCCAATAAACCGAGCTAATTTTTTATTACTCTCACTTCTAATATGGCTCCTTCGATTCATATTACCAAAGTATAACTCTTTTAAGTATTAAATTATAAATTACTAGTGAATCTATATTTCATATATTCAAAGTAAAAGTTTTTTTTAATCCATCATACATTAACATGGTAATTAACTTGGTGGGAGGAAGTTGTTGGATATGATATGCAAATTGGTCAATACAATATAGTTTACAATTGGTTAAATATCTAAAATGATGCTCTATGCTTCTCAAGCTATGAATACTTATATGATATTGCAATGTGCACACCTAACCCTTCCATGACTTATTTGTTAACGTTTTTTGTTTTATTTTGGCAGGCGACCCATGATAAAAAGCAAGATGTCTATCATTTGCATGACTTTGATATGGTCAGCCAAAATGGGAATGGAGTTGAAGAGATTAGCAAAATGAGTCACAAACAAAGCCATAATTATCATAATCAACATAATAATTGCTTCAAAACATTATTTATATTTAGCGTATCCAAGAAAAAGAAAGTGCCATCACGAGTCTCATCATTTGAGCCCCAAAAAACCCAAACTATGGAACAATTAGAAAGGCACTTATCCAAGGCTAAAAGTTTGGAGCCAATTCCTTCGTTAGGTAATTTTTTTTATCCAAATTCGCGTTAATTTTTTCAATTATGGCAATGACCATAGTAAATTATCTTATCTTGTTTTAATATGGCAATTTTCTTTGTAATTACTTGTGCTCTTAATGTGCCCATATGTTAATATATTCGAGATCATAAATTTCCATTAACAATTAGGTACTTCTTCCGTTTCTTTTTAATCTACTCACTCCACTCCGAGGGAGAATCCAGAAGATAGTCCAAAAGTGAGAGAGAGAAATTGAAAAGGTAAAAGTGGACCACATGGGACATGTTACTTAAAATAGAAAAAACAACCGTGTGTAGATTAATAAGAAAAATACCAAAAAGAAAAATGTGTAGATTAAAAAAAAAACAGAGCAAATATTTTGTTATTATTTTTCTTACCACTTAGAGATATAGATACACTCTATTTTTGGTTGGAAGGAAAATCATTTTCTTTGAATATTACTTTTCCATCTTTTTCATGCTTACACTTAAAAATTTAAAAATAATTTTCTTTGGTTAAAAGAAGTGTTTGTAAGTAGTAGAAAATATTTATGTTATCGAATAGATAAATGATTCATTTCTTTTCTTATCTTATCCCTTACTTTTTCCTCAAACGAACCCTATGTTTGAAATCTGGTGTGAATTGAGAACTACAGGTTCATTGTTATATTTGTTGGCTTTGTCGCATTGAGCGCAATGTGTAAGAAATCAGATACTTGTAAGAATATAATTCTTTCAAACAAATAAACCAAAAACGCTCCTAAAAGTAGGGGTGTTCATTTCGGATATCCGATCCGATCCGATCCGAAATTTCGGATATCCGAAAATTTCGGATCGGGAAAAATACGATCCGAATCCGATCCGAAAAATTTCGGCTCGGATCGGGTCATCGGATATCCGAAAACTAAAAAAATGAGAATTTCAAAGGAAAAGTTCATAAAATAAGTTTCGGATCGGATCATCGGATATCCGGCCTAGAAAGCGGATATTTCGGATCGGATATCCGAAAAAACCCAACAAATGTCCATGTTTCGGATATTTTCGGATACCCGAAAATGAAAAATTCTGATCCGTATCCGATCTGAAATTTTCGGATATCCGATCCGAAATATCCGAAAACTAAAAAAGCGGATCGGATATCCGAAATATCGGATCGGATCGACCGGATCACGGATCGGATCGACCGGATTGGATAATTATGAACACCCCTGCCTAAAAGTCACAACCCAACTATTCGCCTTACTTTTCACCAATAAATGAAACTTATTCGAAACTTATCTTTTAACATTGATCACAAGTAGGTTTTGACATAAAATGATATTGCCCATGCATCGTTCCACATGGACAATATCATTTTCTTAATTCATAACTATGTAGAGTGATAATTTCCGAAAATGTTTAACTAATTTATTGAATTCATGGTATATGTAACATGCAGGAAGATCAAGGAGCATAAATAACATCATAAATGAACATGGGAGAAAAACACCCAACACTTCAAGAGGACCTTCAATCAATAGGACAACATCAATGGGTAGTAAAACAACAAGCTTCAATGGGAGGAATGGATCTTTTAATAGAACTACTAGCATTAGTAGATCAACAAGTGATGTGGCGAATAAAGTGAGAAAAATGAGTTTAACCAAAAGTGGTCCTATTATTATGTTCTCCAACTCAAGTGGAATGTTAAAGCCTCCTACTACTGAAAAGGAGCTTGAATGCAGCCTTGAGGAGTTATATCATGGTTGTGTTAAACATATAAATGTTTCAAGAGATGTCTACACTATTACCGGGTAAGTCCATTAATTAATCTCTATAAATCAATTTTTTTTCATCTAATTGAGCTTCAAACTAGTTATTAGGGGTTTGAGTTGTCCATACCAATTGGTTTTTACTGGACTGAAATTATGTTGTTGATTAAGGGTGCGCTCTCTTTACCTTTTAAAATTAAGATTTCAGGAGTAATAGGTTCTAATAAGTTTAGTTAAGTTCAGACAAGTTTACACAAGTTCTAACACCTCATAAAATAAATTTCAATAAGTTTAATTTAGTTCAGTTGAGAAAGGTTTAGAAGAATTCAGGTAAAAAGAAGTAAAGAACGCACCCTAAGATTGATTTTTACTAATTTGAAACTGGTTTTTGGTGAATGATACTTATTTTTGTTGATTCCATGCACAGTGTTTTTCTCTTATGTACTACTGAAGTTATAGTGACTAACTGATTTTTCACTAATAATATATAATTGTTTTTGTTGATTAAACTGATTGAAGTTAGTTTTACTAAAATTGATGTCGGGTATACATATGTTTCATTGTTTCAAGTGCTACATCCATTGAAGTGAAGGCAAATAGAACTCCCTTAATTTATTATCAAATTTGACTTGAGTTGAGTTTCGACCGATTTGTAACTGAAGTGTTGTCTAGTAGTTCATCAATAACTAGTCTGAAATATCAATGCATGTAGTTTACCCTATTGTATCACCTTGACCTTTCATAAGTGAAGAGAGAATAAAGCACCCATAATAAAGGCATTTACTATCTATTCTTAGGATGCAGACAAGTAACATATAATTTTATGTCCAAAAACATGCAGAAAAATAATCCAAGAAGAAGAGATTCTAACCGTGAACATAAAGCCAGGATGGAAGACAGGAACAAAGATAACCTTCCAAGGAAGCGCCAGCGACGATCATCCAGGCGAGTACCCTGGAGACGTGATCTTCATCGTCACCGAGAAACACCACCCTTTGTTCCGAAGAATCGACGACGATTTGGAGCTAGATATAGAAATCCCTTTAGTTGATGCACTTACAGGCTGCAACTTAACCATCCCTTTACTAGGGAAAGATAAAATGAGCATCACAATTCATGACATTGTCTACCCTGGCTTTGAGAAAATCATTGTTGGTCACGGCATGCCTAACCAAAAGAACCCTAATCATAAAGGTGACTTGAAAGTCAAGTTTCTTATAGATTATCCCAACAACTTAACTGATGAACAACGGTCCCAAATCTCCAAAATTTTGACTGATTAGATTTGCTTTTCAAATCTGATTTTGTTGAGGATAACGTAGTTATCCTAATTGAGGATAATGTGATATTCTATCAACTATGATGAAGGGAATTCCGTAAATAGTTGGGAGAGTTTTTAAAATGCTGGTGGGTTTACAAATGCGGATTAGAGATCGAATTATGTATCAAGCTTGTGAATTAATAGTAATTTGATTCGTTCTTTGGTGATGAAGTTGATCTCAATCAAGATTTTGTGCTTCATGCTGATCAATTTATGTTAAACCAAACTAGCTAGATTGAATTACAACTAAATTCTCGAATAATGATTTCTCCCAACGTCTTTGAATAACACTATTTTTTTCCGGGAAATCTTAATGATGATTAAGGCAAATAATGGAAATTTGGACTGGTTTTTGCATTGTTGCAATTTTATGTAAGTGGGACAGCTTTGCACTATTCTGCATTTCTGTTGTATCATCGTCATTACTCCCGCGTAGATTAGCCTTTATATCTTATCTAGTCAATAGGACTTGCATTTGGTAGCAAATTTAGTGACATAATTCATATGCCAGGTATTCGACACAAATCTAATGTTGCACATATTAACATAGTCCCGGGAGCAACTTAATTTCTCTGAGTCTATGTACGTTGAGGCGTGTGTTGACTATAAGCCGAACATCGGATTAACTGATGTAGAGGTAGACTCGGTCTCTTTTTCAAGTCCGAGCTGGTGAGCTCGACAAAGCAAGTCAACGTGGGGTCAGCTTCGGCCCAAACAATATGGATGCCCTGATGTTGAAAAATAGGCCCTATGTATAAAAATTCTAAGGCACAATTGTTTTTCAACTCTCATTTTTTTTTACGTCCTTCAAGTCCGGAATCTTATTTTCTAAATTGAGGGGGCATAATTGAAAGAATATTCACAATTATTAATAGGAATCTAGACGGTGACATTATGAGGCCATTAGACGTTATAAGTAGGCGTTAGAATCTTAGGTTTTCTTTTCTTAAAAAAAAAAAATCAATCCTCATAGATACCCAACCATCCCAACAACCTCTTAAGTCTTAGGAAAAATTGACAGGAGAGGTCTGAACTTTGGCCTATAATTTTTAAAAGGTACTAACTTTAGATTAACAACTATGGGGAGTCTTAACTTTGAGAGGACCTTAGTAACTTGATACCTGCTTAATAGGTCAAAAAAATTTAAACGTGGGTCCCTTAAAACCCCACGTGACACTCTCATCCATCTTCTTGTTCCTTTAGCCCTCTCCTTCTTCAACCACCACCCTCTCCTTCGCTGCTCTTCTTCCGCCGTCGCATCCCACTCCTTCCCTCACCCCCCACGCAACCCACGCCACCACCGGCGAAGGACAAAGAGAGAACTTCGCCTGATTTCTCTCCTCGCAGCTTCGCCTGCTGCTCCTCCGCTACCCCCTTAAGCTCGTCGGAGCAATCCCCTTTCTCTCATCATTCGTTGCTGCTCTATGATTCTACCTGACTCTAATAAAGACCGACGTCCCCGCCTACGATCCATCACCTCTGCCTCAGGGGTAACCAGGCCTTGAAGAACTCTCTCAATGTGCCCCGAAAAATAATTCTACTGCCCCACCCTCCAAGAACAAATACTACAAGTTACTTGGTTAAATCCAGAACAAAAAGGGAACTTTAACCAATTTCGATGAAATCTAAACCCTAATTACCAAATTACATCAACAGGGAGACAAAGAAAAGGATATGAAATTTAACAACATATTCAAAAGCCAAGAATTTTAGCAGATAAAATCTACACCCTCATTACAAATTACAAATTCAAAACGAAAGAAACAATTTCAACAAAAAAAGATATGAGTTTTAAGTGAAATATGAATTGGTGTCGACAAAGAGATAGAGAGATTACCTAAATATCAAATTAAAGACTTCACCTTTTTCACTACTCTCCCCTGCCCATGGCGCTTTTCTCTCTCCTCTATTCGTGTGTGTCTGTCGTTGCTACTCGTAGGTGCTGCTACCGCCATGGGTTGTTCCGCCTGCTGGTGTTCCCTGCTGTGTGTTGGTGGTTCGCATAGAGCCAAAGGGGGTGGCTGGGGAGGGGTGTGAGAGGGAGAGGGGTGGCAGGGGAAGGGGGATGAGTGGCAGGGGAGGGGGAGGGGATTTCGGGGGTGGTTGGGGAGGGGGAGGGGGAAGGGTGGCAGTCAAAGTTAAACTCACGTGCCTCTTTAATGAGGTCACGTGCTGGAGAACCTGTTGTATCAGGTTAGAAACCTACAAGGTCCTCTCAAAGTTAAGACCCCCCATAATTGGGATCTGCACAGGTTAATCTAAAGTTGGTACCTTTTAAAAATTATCGGCCAAAGTTCAAACTTCTCCTGTCAATTTTTCCTAAGTCTTAATACAACTTCTCTCACCTTATATTGTACTTCTCTAATTCTCTTTTCAAATACAAAAGTTGAAATCATTAACCAATTTTTTTGCCCAAAATAATACAAAAATTAATAGATACACCAACATGAACAAGCAAAAGTCAAAATTCCAAACGAGTTCAATAAATCAAAATCAAAAAGAAGAAATGGGAAAATGATTTAAAAATCTGAAAATAAAACTGAAAAATTGGAAGCAAAAGTAGCATACTGATGCGAGCTGAGAAAAACAATTAATATGCAAATAGATAAAAAATCAAAATTAAAGTAATCAAAAGTACAACGTACGAATGATGTTCTTCTATTAGACAACCTCATCCGTTTGAGAGAGAGAGAGAGAAAGTAAGGAGAGAGAAATTTGGGGCCCAAAAATTACTCATTCACGCTTGTCTTGTAACGCGGTAATGCCTGCCTTGGGCCATGGGCTTAAAAATATTTTTTTAAATTTGAGGCCCCTCTAAATGTGAGGCCCTGTTCTGAGTCCCATTTTGGACTGGTTCATGGTCGGGCCTGCGTGGGTCAAACTCTCGATGGTCGTGCAACACTCTACATGGAAGAGAAAATATTTTAGATCAATGAAATCTTCATTCCTATTTTCTCTAGTAAAGTTAGTGACAACAAAAATTTGCCGAAAAAAATGCAACAAGGCCAAAATTTATTATCCTATTGTGTATTGCACGAAGCAAGACCACGAGATTACAAAGAAAGTAACTTGGGGGAGGGACTAGGACACCGACGCTTTCCAAATGTGACCTTTGAACCCTATTGCGTTGTGCATGTGGGGGCTTCCTTTGTTTTATATAGGATAGTCGTGAAAAAAAAATACGTTTCCTTTCAGGTTGAAACTTGACAAAAGTTACATAAAGAACCCTAGATGTGCCTGATAGCATGTATCACATATTCTCGGGCTCGTTCCTTATCCATGGTGCATTTCGTAAAACAACGCATGGACGAAGATTTTCAAATTTTTATTATAATTCTATGGATAAAAATATTTATGCTCATTTGGCTTCCCCAATCTAATGATATAGCATACATAGTTTGTAAAATTGTATAATAACACCATATTATTATTACATAAACAACAATAATTGGAATTTGCTAAGTACACAAATGAATGATACACATAAATACATTAGTTAAGTAGCAGTTTACTATACTATGCAATCTTTTCTTTAAGGGCAGAGTAACTAGACCATCCCACCAAGGCTTGCAATATGCCCAAGATACTTCCACCAATTAAAGCTTTCAATAGTCTCATTTTTCCATGGGTGTACGGTGGGTATCGAACAGAAGCATCGCCGATAAAGCTTCGGTAAAGAACTGCCTTCTTGTGGCTGAAGGCTTCAAAAGAAAATTTGCCATGGTATGCACCCATGCCACTCTCCTCTACTCCACCAAATGGTAAAGTGTGAACTGCAAGCTGTACATCAATCCCAACAGAAAAAAAAAAGTAAAATGAGCTTCAGCAAAGAGAGATTTGCATTCTGGAATGCTTGCTATACCAAAATTACAAGCACCGACTAATAAACTCTTTTTCAAGTTCCTTTCCCCCCCTCTGAAGTTGTCATTGGAGATTAAGGAAAAGCCAGGGACATATATATAAAAAAAGTACAAATTTACAAACAAGGGGGTATTTGGTTAAACAAAGGAAAAGTAATTTACGATTATGTTTTCCTTTGGGAAAAGATTTTTCACATATCCTTTGAAAATGTTTTCTAGTTCAACCAAACAGAGCCTAATTCTAGACAAAAAAAAAAACAGGGGCATAAAAATTAAGAGTCTGAAATTCTCCAACTCTGCCTATACTACCGAGTCAGCTACCAAATAAACAAGTTGAATGAAGAAGCAATATCAGTTCATAGATCTTCAAAAGCAACCATAAAATTGCTAGGGAAGCTCATGAGATATAATCGCAGTTCCACATTTACTAGTGTTAGTACTAAAGTGAATGAAAAATGTGTGTAAAATGTTGGACCACTTACATGTATGGCTGAGTCATTAATGACCAAACCCCCTGCAGAGACAGTTCTGACAAATTGATCCTTTAGGTTCTTCCGGTTGGTGAATAAGTATGCGGCAAGGGGCTTTGTTCGTGACGTTATTATATCATAGCTTTCTTCCAGCTTCTCCACCTTCAGGAAACAAGCGCATCAGAAATATCACTAAAATACTCAACTCAACTCAACTAATAAATGGTGATATGGCCAGCAACCTAGCAACTTCACACTCTTCCTTTCTATTTCCATTGGTTTCTTATATGCGTTCACTTTTATTTTCTGGACTAACTCTATAAGGAAATATAAGAGATCTGTCTTTTCATTCAGAGACAACTATCACAATCAAAACTTAGATACCTGCATCTTTATATATAATAGAAACTTAGAATTCATATTTCTAGGTCTTCGGCCCACACTAATACAGAGACAATAGCATAGTAATTGACGCAAGCAGCATTTGAAAACTATCAATACAGATCAGAACAGAATCTCCATCATACCGTGATAATGGGAAGCAATGGACCAAATATCTCCTCCTTCATGATTAGAGAGTCTAGTGGGACATCCAACAATAATGTGGGAGCAATTTTTCTGTAGCAAATAAGAAAATCATCATTGCTGGGAATAACTTATCTTTGTAAACCATATGGAAAAGAACTAATGTCTAATGGTGAATGCTTACAGTTGAGCTTTGTCTTTTTGACCACCATAAACAATTTTACCAGCGACTTTATCCTCATCCAGAAGCCTTGCCAAACGATCAAAATGGTTGGAATTCACAATTCGTGATAAATCATTTGATTGCAGTGGCTCAGAACCATAAAATCTCTCCAACTCGCGTTTTAAAGTATCTATCTGGATTACAGCAGCATCAGTGGAAAATCATCAACAGACTTGTTTATTTCATTGCAGTGGCTTTAATCATAGATCTATTAATTTCCATAACCTTACCAATCTAGGAGCAAATTCTCTTGTAGTGATAATATAATCAGGAGAGATGCATGCTTGCCCATTGTTGCACCCCCATTTGCCCACAATAATTCTTCTGACAGCAATCTACAAGAAAGTATTCCCAACGTGTCAGGAAACAGAAATACACACAAATTAAGGTGCTCAGATGCACAGCTTTTCCAAAAAAGGCTCTTTACTTTTAGATTGACATCAGAATCCACTATTACTGGTGATTTTCCTCCAAGTTCCAGGACAACTGGGGTAAGATAGTTAGCAGCAGCTCTCATCACTACACGTGCCACATTTCCATTGCCTATAATTTCATGGCGTCAATTAATTTAATGAGGTGGCATTTACAGAAATAGCATCTATAAAGGATAAACAAACAATACTGCTCCACAAAAATCGTATCATTAACAAAGCATAATATAGTCCAACTTTACTCATCTACGACAATGTTGTGTTTGTGTTGAAAGTTGGTCGACTGTGTAATGAACCAGCATACATGGCGACCATAAACAGTAGATTAGTGGCAGACAATAGAAATTATGGAAGTGAGAAAGATGATTAAGGAAAAACAAGCAATGCTATGATTGAATTGATGATTAAATCACCTATTACAACCTAGTCACTCTTTCGAGAGGAATGGCACTCTCCAAGCTAACTATACAATTTAGTTTGTATTGTAATAGATTGGCCTAAGGGGGAAGGGGCACTTTTGGTAATGCAATTTAGTTTGTTATGAGTTAGCTTGAGGAATAAGGAACTAAGTTAGTTAGAGGAGAGAGTAGGGAAAAATCTTAGAGTAGGGAGAAGGAAACCATGTTGAAAATTGTGGTGAAAAATTAGTAGTGTTAGCTTGGGAGAGTGCCATACCTCTCGAAAGAGTGGCTAGGTTGTAATCGGTGATTTAATCATCAATTCAATCATATCATTGCTTGTTTTTCCTTAATCATCTTTCTCACTTCCATAATGTCTATTTTCTGCCATTAATCTACTGTTTATGGTCGCCATGTATGCTGGTTCATTACAGACTGTTGCATATAAACATTAGCTCAAACAGCTACAGTGATTAGCAATTACTTTCCCAGTGACCCACAAGAATTTCAATTTACCCCTGTTTCACCTGTCTCGAGAATATAGAGAAGAGAGGCTGAGTACAGAGATAACTAGATAACACTAGTTCTATGAGAGAACCTAAAGACCTAGACAAAAACAGAAGGCCTGAGTCTACAGGGACTAGAGTAACAAGCTGAATAGTTGATGCTAACCATTCATATTCAAGGGAAAGGGCACTTTAGATAGTGTTGATATGCCTTAAATCTGTAATCTGGCGCTCCCAATAACCAAGCACGGTTTGCTATTCCGATTTCTGTTTTGGGCCCTATTTTTTTTGGCCTATTCTGTTTAAGTTGATTAGAAGGGTACTATACAAATCTTCTAATTAACTTCTGCCCCCCAATATTCTGTAATTTGTACTCTCTCCTCAAAGATAATAAAACTGTTTCTTCTCAGCATGTGGACGTGGCTAACACATTGTTATTGAACCACGTTAAAACAGCGTGTTCTTCATTGTTTATTGCGTTCGTTACAATAGATAGTAAACTCATAATTAATTGGTTGGTTACTTGGAGAATAAGATTGGTAGTTTGTTAGGAGTATAGCTCTATATATATATGAAGCTTAATAGAGAGAGAAATAGTATGTTGAATATTGCCGTAAGTAAATAGCAGTTACTATCCGGGGGAAAAAAAGTATTAGCAGTTTGTAGCTTGGGAGAGTGTCGTTCCTCTGGAAAGATTGGCAAGGCTGTAATCGGTGATTAGTCACCTTAATTGGCATTAATTCTGTCATATCTTGCTTGTTCTTCCTAAAGCTTTCTTCTTCCTCCCTTAATCTCTCTTTTCTGTCCACAATTTCTCTGTTCCGATCAGTAATTTGAGCTGATTTTTAGCAGTTGAACACACCAAAATATTGCCTTGTTGTCAAGTACTCAAGTGTACAACTTTACAATAATTAGAATGACACATCAGGAAAAGGTAGTAATAATAGCCGTTCATGTTTCAAGCTCAACGTTAGTAAGATACATATCAGCAGTGCAACTACACAAGACAAATTAAATTGGCTGGTAAGCACATAACAATAATTGCAGAATTCAAAAACATTATCACAAAAAATATACTGAAAGCAAACCTGTAAAAAATATTTTATCCCATTTTTGCTCGAGGAGAGCAGATGTTTCAGGAATGGCCCCCTCTACGACTCTGACTGCAGAGGTGTCCAAATATTGCCCCACATACTTTGCCAGCAATGAAGATGTAGCAGGAGCAATTTCAGACGGCTTTAAGACGACAGCATTACCAGCTGCTATTGCGCCAACAACAGGATCAAGGGATAAAACTGAAGAAAGCAATATACACAAGGTAAATGATTGCTCAGCATAAGGGAAACCAAAAGAAAATTTCAAAAAGCATCATACAAAACAAAGGAGGCTTATGCTTGACTAGGTTCAATTTAAGTGGTTTGATTGGAAAAGGCAAGGAACACCACAGACAACTACTCAACAAGTATATTAATGAATCAGAATTCAATATCGCAGTTTAGATCAAATCAATCAAGGTTGCAGTTTCTTCTACAAAGATCAAGAGAGAGCTTCTTAATCCATAAACCTTTAACTCTATAGATTGCTTACTGCATGCGGCATGTTGTCAGATTTAAATAATAGTGAGAATTTATGAGATGTACATCAGGTTAAGTACTGCTATACAACGATTGTGTTCTAGTTGCATGAGTGATCTTCACATACACAAATGAGGTAACATTGAAGTTAGCAGAGGCAAAGTAAAATCAGAATTTCAAAGTGGGCTACCAAAGTTCGGCTGCCAATAGGATATAGTGAAGAAGTCAAAAGGACTTAAATTTTCTAACTACATAATCTTGTTCAGCAAGACTAACCATTCATTGTGTCTTGTACTTTTTAGAGGTCTATGAAAGATGAACCTGATTAATATTTCCAGCACGGAAAGGGGGTGGGATGATGAACAATATTAGCTAACCTAGGGAAGACAATAGAAGTTTCCCCTTCACCACTATCATGTTCATAAGGTTCCATCACACCTAATTGCGATTTGTAATATTGTCATTTGTTTATACATAGGCAAGTACAAGAATAAATAATAATGATTAAAAAAAATCTGAACAAGTTTTCAACTCACGAATAGGATAATTCCATGCAGAGATAACCAGCACAACGCCTAATGGTTCTGCTACTATTTCTGCTGTTGAAGGAAATGCAACTATCGGCGTTTTAACCTGAGGCACAACCCAGCTTTAAGTTCAGAAGAACTCGAACTACGACAGGAAATGTGGAGAATATATGTAATCGGAGTTTTACCTTCTCTGGCTTCATCCATTGCTTTAACTCCTTAAGAGCCACTCTACATGAGGACTTTAACATAGAAATCTGCAGCAGCATAAAATTCTCAAATTTCAAAAATGTTTAAAGAAAAAGAAGAGGAAGGAAAGAAAACATTACAGGCCAACATAAGAAGAGAAATGAAATTATAGAATCACATTTCAGTACATGATAGGACCAAATTGTTGTTCATTTGCATTATTGTTTCTTCCACCTTTATCTTGCCATCGTAACTACAATTTCCAGGTCTAGAAAAGCATAAGAGCTGGAGTTGCTCTCAAGCGTTTGTTTTCAAAGCATTCATAGTCTAGAAGCAATGATAAAAATACAAAAAAAATCCAAGTGTTCAATGTTAGTTGGCAGCTCTTAATACTGATATAGCACTCTAGTTTCAAACTTAAACATGTGCAACTATAGCATAACATTTTGTTTGGATAGCAATATAGGAGGGAAAGGAAGGGGCGGGATAGAGGAGGAAGGAGAGGGGAAAGAAAGGGAGGGGGAAGATGGAGCTCAATTTTCTCTCCAAATCTCTCTAATTTGGGAGGAATGATGTTCTTTAAAGAGCGAGGGGAAATGGATCCTTCCCATTCCCCTCCCTTCCTTACCCTAATCCCTTATCCAGACCACGGAACTTATTCCCCTCCATTTCCTCCTATCCAAACGCAGTGTAAATGACCAGTATAACATAAATTTGTCCATTGTTCCAGAGTGCATGTCTTAGTTGACTTTACATGCATATAGAGGAAACTGAAAAAGATTCAATGATAATAAGTTTTAGCGAAGTAGTGCATTAAAGCATAGAGTGTAATAAGATAATTAAGGCAATCAAATTGACTTTACACTTGCTTTCAGCTATCCTTGGTACATCACAGCAGAAAGTATTTCGTTTTTCTTTCCTCCTATCTTTGACCTTTTTGGAAAAAAAATTAGCATGGGGAGCTAAAGTCTATGAGCAGAAGGTACGGATCATTATGTGAGTTACTCTTAAATTTTAGATATGAAAAAAATAAAAAGAAATAGACTTCTTAGAGACAAGTAGTGAGCAGTACACCATCCAATTTGCAACAGTCAGGTTTTATAGTTACTAGATTATTTTTTAATGACTAGAGAAAGTATGCAATGTAAACTCAAAACAGAGCTACATTGTCAATTTGTCATGATAGAATTGTGGCGATATCTTATAGTCTAAGAGCTAATTCATGAAGAATAACAATTTAGCAGCAGAAGCAACAAGAAGTCAAGATGTTTTCTCCTCCCTTCCACCCTTCACTTTTTAGAATTTGATGAGGTAGCTTTAACATTCTGATACATGCAGCACTCAGATATGCTCTGCTTCACATTATTGCCAATGCTATGGATGGGAATATTTGTTAACATCTCCTATCTTGGTGAATATAATCGACAAAATTAACAGGAGTGGAAAAAAAAACAATGTGAGCAAAGCATGCTTAAGTACTTAGGGGGCGTTTAGTTGAGGGTCTTCTGGAAAGGGTAAGGGAATTAAATCATTCCATTCCCTTACTTGTTGTTTGTTTACTCAATTTAATGATTCCCTTTACCCTCTCCTTACCCCCAAAGTCCTCTACTCTCATTCCTCCCACCCCCAAGTTTCGGTTACCCTTTCTTTGACTTATCATTGATCATCATTTTGACCACCCAACAACCACCTTACCTGGCCACTCAACCACCACTTGCATGCAACCATCTAACCAACACCTGACCCCTCCACCCATACCGTCCACCCAGCCACCAGATCTGCCCACCCAGCCACCACAACCGCCCCACCCAACACCGGCACCACCCACCCAGCCACCAACACCGCCCCACCCAACACCAACAACGCCTGCCAAGCGACCAAAACAACCCCAACCCAAAACCGCGCCGCTCACCTAGCCACCAATACCGCGCAACCCACACCCACCACTAACCGCGTTACACCCCCACCCACAAAACCACCATAATCACCCGGAAACAATTCGAACCCACAAACACCACCCATTACCACCCGAAAACCCCACCACATAAACCACCACTTACCCATAAACCCTAGAATTTTGTTGTAAAAAACATGGAATAATGGGCAAATACCTCTTATCATTCATTATTTATAGATTTAGATGGTCAAATTCGACCATGAAAACTCTAGATCTGAAATTTTCATGGTCGAATTCGAACTTCAAAACCTTGAATCCAACCTTTAAAACATAAGACAATATGTAGAAAAGGTGGCGACGGCGGCGTAAGGGGAAGGGGTTGGAGCGGCGGCAGGTGGTGGGGAAGGTTGGCGGCGAGCCGGCGACAGGTGATGGGGAAGGTTGGCGGGGGACAGGTGGTGGGGAAGGGTGGCGCCGGTACAGCGTGGCAAGAGAGAAGGGGTGTTAATAGTGGTGCTATGGTGGAAAATTGGTGAGAGGAGGAAGAAAGATGGAATGAGTATTTACCAACCAAACATCTCTTTAAATCTAAGGGTTTCACTCTCCTTTCCCCCTCTACTCCTTTCTTGATTCCATTCCCTTTACCCCATGACAACCAAACGCCCCCTTAAAGTAAAACCATGCAACTATTGACCTTCCTTAAAAAGCAATCCAAAGTCTAATAGTTAACTAACAAGCATTAAAACAACATTTACAACAAGATCTTAGTTTTTCCCAAATCTACCAACCAAAGAGATGAGACATTAGTCACAATTCACAAAAGTGCAGCAACATATAATGATATAAACAAAGGTACAAAAGTCAACATTGATTCTTCTGGAAGCATCTTGTTCATTGGATTAGCCTCCAATATTGACCATAATTTTTCTTCTTACCTATAAAAGCTAACAACTTCTCACTCTATAGTCTAGATTTCTCCACCTTCTCCCAGAAAGAGAAGGCCCAAAAATATTGCACCAACAGGATAATTAAATTAATGTGGTAGGTTGATTTTGTAAAAAACAGATATCTGATTTAGATTTGTTACAGTACATGACTATATTTATCCAGCTGCAGTTTGGTAAGAACCAATACTTCCACAAATGAAAGAGAGAGACTGTATAAAGAAGAAACATATGGAGTATAATAATTCCCTCATGACACTGACAATAGTCATAATACTTCATTAATTATACAATACCTTGCCCAATTCAAGGGAGACCCAAAAGACAGAAACAAAGAGGGGTATATAGGCAATTGCCAAAGCGGTAGAAAAATGGCAAAGCAGAGTTTTTTGTCATAAATTCTCACAACTACTTCCCACCAAAAGTATTATTATGTCTATTTCAAAGGATGCAACTATTTTTCGAAATTAGGATTACTTCACTAATTTGACGCCATATGACATCTATAAGAGAAGTCAACGCTAACAAATACATATTGAATATGATTGAATATAACATCATTGTGAAAAAAACCACAATAGTAGATGAGATCTAATACTTCTGCAAACCATTTTCCAAGAATGCAACTAATCCAGGAGTAACATCAAATACTCCAAGCAAGAATAAAGAAGCTCATATGTCCAAGAAAAACATAACATAAAACATTAAATGCTTATACAACTACTACTTATAAATGGTCATTAATTACATGCTCATAAAATCACCATGATTCTCATCGTACTCTAATAATAATACTCCATATATCACTTTCTACCCAATCATCTCCACCCTAACTCTTGAATTGTCAACATTGAAAATTCTCCACCTCCTCTCCTCGAAAAATTGACACCATAAATATCAAGTTTGCGACCTCTTCCCATATTAATCTCAAGTTTGATTTATTTACGAATACTTCAAATTTAGAGATATCCTTACCATAGTAGTCCCAATTTAAAGTTCACCAATAAAAACATATACTTCATCCCTTCTAAAATAACTAGAACGCTTCTCTCTTGTATGTAAGAGCTTTTTAAGAAGAGTGTTTCACTCATTTCAGAACAGACAGAGTAAATTAAATCCTCAATATCCATCCGTTTCTTTTTTATACTCCTAGTTAGAATCTTTTATAGGCCGAAAAAAAGTCAAACTAGGAACGTTAAAAGAGAACGAAGGGAGTACAATCCATGAAGTTAAACAATAAAAAGTAGTAATACTCAAATTTGTTAGCAGCAACAAAATTGTAGAGTCAACGGTTCCTGAAAACTGTATCACCAATCACAAATCCAGAAAACAAACAAGTCAACAATCCTTCCTCCGTTCTGAAATAAATGAAAAGTTTTTCTTCTCTCTATATCTATATGAGAGCTTTTGAGCGAAACGTTTCATTTATTTGAGAACGGAAGGAAGGAGTATAAAATGGAGTGAAAGTTAGACGAAGACCAAAAAGAATCGTTGAAATCACCTCATATAAGATGGATTCAAATGGAGGTTTATTAAGATCAGAGCGAAGAGCGTCAACGATCTCATTCTCACATTCTTCGATCATTTTGACTATACTTTTTAACTGATTTACTCTCCACTCATAACTCCGCGTCTTTCCACTGACATAAGTCCGCCGAAGCTGGGCCACCATCGCCGCCGCTTCATCGCCGCCAAACGCCGTCGTAACCTCCATTGAGGAGAGAGAATGAGGGGGTGGGGTGACTCGTGTGACGCGCGAGTCGAGGCGAGTTTTTAGGAGAAGACAGTTACTATACTATTTTCAGAAATAAGCTGGAGGAGGAATGAGGAATGGGTAGCAATTAAATTTATTTAAGTGATGAAAATTGAAATGATTGGATTTATGTGACGTGCTTCATAAGATAATGTTGGGATTTTTGTTTTCTAATTTTTTGTTGGGAAATTTGCTGGTTGTTTGTTGTTGCTACGTGCGCCCTGTCGTCATATATGACATTTCTAAGAGTAGTCTCATAAGTCATAATGTATTCTTCGTTTGCACCAAAAAGAAAATATCATTATTCTTTGTCGTTAAATTGAATTTACGCACAATGCACAATTTTTTGTCAAATCTGACAAGTGACATCTGCACTGTTTCACTGTGTCTGTTTGCGTTAGGTTGATCGTAGTGTATCTCGGTGAGCGGATGCAACAAACAATTTCACAATTTCACAATTTCACAATTTGACACTCATAAGTCATAAGTAGGGATTGGCGGATGGCAATCCTGTCCGGATCCGATCCTAGTCCGCTCCAATACGATGAAAAAAATCCGAGCCGACTCCGGCAAAAAAATAATCCGACTCAGTTTAAAAAGTCCAATTAACCGAAAATCAAAATTGAAGCTATTTAATTAAATGAATTGAATTAAAAATAATAAAAAAGCTCGATATTGTTACAGTTGAAGCGTCGCCATTTATATCTTCGCCGTCATTTGCTTCTTCAATGGAAATTCTTCAATTTGTTTCAATAGCAGATGGATTGATTTTTGGAATATGGAATATGGAATTCGATGGGGTGGTTGGGGGGCCGGCAGGGGGAAAGGGGGGGGGGGGTGTGGGAAGGGTGGTGGTAGTGGGGGTGAGGGAAAGTGGCGGTGGGTGGTGGGGGGTGGGTGGGGTGGAGGGGAGGGGAGAGGGCGGGGTGGAGGTGGAGGTGGAGGGGAGGGGGAGGGGGGAGGGGAAGAGGGTGGCTGAAATGGTGGTGGGTAGGAGTAGAGTAGAAATTGAAAATAAAAATAAAAGAGAAATAAAAAATAAAATAAATTACCTTGCTAACAGGTTACAAGTCACCTGGTTACATTTTTGGTGGACCTCCCTAATAATTGGGGTATTTAAAAATAACTCATAGTTGGGGGTATTAAAAGCAGACGGGCTAAAGTTGGGGGTATTTGATCCATTTTTCCTATTATATAAGATGAAATAAGGATTGATCATGTCTTATCAGATTTAATAAGTTTGGTTCAGAATAAATTAGGTGGAAAAAATACCCTCAGTGAACGCACCCTAAGGGTGTATTCTCTTTACCTTATAAATATAAGTTTCTAGTTTAATTACACTTAATCAAGGGTGATCAGGTTTAATCAGATGTAAACATAAGGTAAAATCAGGATTGATCAGATTCGATATGGTACAATAAGACCAATTATGATAAGTTCGGATGAAGAGAACAAGTGAACGACCATAAGTCTTGTTTATTGAAAAATTTGCTAAAATTATTCAAGTGCTAGTGAGGAAGAGGAACTAAGAGGAGTTGGTGTGGGCCATGACCCCCATCATTTTAAATATCTATTAAATGGTAAAGATAAAAGTACTAGCTATTATTTCCCAGTGAAATGTTACATAGGTTTGGTTTTCCTACCAGAAAAATATTTGTCCCGCCAATACAAGCTACACAAATACTATTTGCATTAGCTATTTGCCAAATCTTACACATTAACCAAAGAAAGCAACAACTGAATGTTGGAAAATCGCATCTCTCGATTGAGTGTGGTTTTTAGTTGTTCCATGCATCAAATCCATGATCTTTCATCCAACATCCTTTTATATATTTTTGCGATTATGAATATTCTTCGTCTCTTCGAGAGTCTTACTAATTGATTCAAAAAAGAAGGGATATTATATAGTGTTTGAAGTACTATCACTATGGAGTGATATAGAACTATAGAAGTGGCAAACTCCACACACGCGCTACCAATGTTCGACTATTTCACTTCATGTTCATGATCGACGATTTTATGAGATTCGACAATATTACATTTTTACTTAGTCCAATTTTTATTACCGATGAGATTTTGCAACAATTTCATAATTTCATAATTGTTGTCCATATCTTCAACCTTTTAGCTCACCTTCAATGTTACAAGTTTTAAACCCCCATAATCATGGTTATAACTGTTGTCTAACCTCCTCTTTTGTAAGCGCACACTAATTGGAGCATGATTTTTAGTTGTTCCATTTCTCAAATCCGACCATGCTCTTTCATACGACACCTTTTTTATAATTTTGCTATTAAAAGAATAGATTGCATCTACAACCTTATTAGTATTTTTGTATATTATGGATGCTCTTAGAGAATCTTACTTGGTTTTAATAAGAAAGGGTTTTATATAATGTTTGAAGTGCTACCACTAAAGACTGATTTAGAAGTGGCCAACTCTACACACTTGTCGTCGATGTTCGATTTGTTCCCTTCGTGCTCATGATAGTCATGCTTTATGAGATTCGATAATATTTACGATTTTGTTTAATCCATTTTTTATTACAGCTGAGATTTTGCAACAATTGATTAATTTCATAATTGTTGTCCAGACTTCAGCCCTCTAGGTGTTAAATCTTGAGGGTGTTGCATACATCTGTTTACACATGTGTTAGAGAAAAAGTGCATTGTGTTATACACGTTACTGTAATTTTCTTATCAATAATACTTTTATTAGCTTGCATTCTGCCCCTATAGTTTTCTAATTTCCTACAAGGTTAATCAATACAGTTTAAAGAACCCAAATAGCCTGATCTCATGAAATTTAACCGACAATATTTTGGTTATAAGGAGCATTTCTTACCGTACAAAAATAACTATTTGATTAAGAAAACCCTAACATATTTGAAATTCAAACCAATAGACTTATACAAAAACTCAGGAGCCCACAAATTTTATAAGACTTTTAAAGCTTACCTTTTACTTCTATAAGACTAAAGGTTTCTTTACTTCTAAAACAATTTAAATTTCAAAATTATATCTATTTCATGTGAATAAACATATGAAATTAAATAACGGTTTTTTCACCATATACCCCTGATAATTTTTTTTTATTCACCGATTCCCCTACTTTTTCGGAATTCACCATATATCCCTCTGAATTTCTTGAAAATACATTAGAATGCCCTTAATGACTAACGGTGGTTATCCCTGTTAGTCATTAACCCTAATTTTTTGTTTTACACCCTAATTAACTCCTAAACCTAACCCTAACTCTAACCCCTAACAACCGAGTCAACCACCACCACCCCCCCCCGTTGCCCCCCCACCCTAGCAAACCCCCACCCTCCCCCACCCCCGCAGCCTCCTCCACGCAGCCCCTCCCCCACTCCACGCCCCCCATGCATCCCCCCCCCCCACCCACCTAAAACCCCCACCCCTCCCCCAACCCTTCAAATTTCGCAAACCCCACCCCCCACCCTTCGAATTTCGCAGCCCTCCCACCCCCTCGAATTTCGTAGCCCCCACCCCCCCCCCTCGAATTTCTTATCGTTGTTGAGTACAACACCGAGTGTAAGATTCGATGCGGGGCTAGTTGTGTTATTCACTATGGTAGAATTATTGGTAAATGCATGATTAATGCCATCATCGAGGTCCGCCGCAATGAAGGTGTCGCGGAGGGTGAGGTGTTGAGGTGTCGGGGGCCGCGAAATTCGAGGGGGTGGGGGGCCGAAATCGAGGGGGTGGGGGGTCGCGAAATTCGAGGGGGTGGGGGGCTACGAAATTCGAGGGGGTGGGGGGGAGGGGTGGGGGGGTTTGCGAAGGGATATTATCTCAAATGACCCTGACATATAGGCCTTTTTCCCAAATAACCCCGACATTTTCACTCCTATCGCGGATAACCCTAAACTTGTATCTTGTCATTAAACTTGATGGATTGGTTGACGGCGTTAACTCTTTGGTCTTTGTAATTAAAAACCTATCTTTTATAAGAAAAAAAAATTGTGTTCTTCATCTCCCTCTATCTTGTTCTTCACCCCATGTCTTCATCTTCTCTCCTCCACCTCCTTTACCACCATGATTTTCTCTCTCCTCCTCCATCCACCTGTTTCGCCACACTATCTTGCTCCCACCTCCTCAACCACCTCCTGATTTTCTCTCTCCTCATCTACCTCTAAAATTAGAGTTGTTGCTCTCCTTTAATGGAAATCTTCAAGCAAAAAAGAAAGAAACCCTTATAAAACTCACGTCATATCCTTTCCATCAGTTCACAATCACATTGCAATTTCATCCTAAAAACATATTGTCATCCATTAACAAAACAGAAGAATTTCATCATTCATCAAAAGAAACCAATCAACAACCAAAGAAACCCACATAAAAAACATGAACTTTTAGGAATGTCCTTGAAGTCTTCTCCCTCCAACGCACCACCAGCAACACCAAACCAACGACGACCCAGCACCGGAATCCACCGGACAATACCACCACCCATTTCCACCGTCACCCTCCCCCTCAATCTCCTCCCTTAGAAACTTCGCCATTTCCAAAGAATTCACAGTCGCCGCAACGCCGTCTCTATCTCCTCTAAGACGACTGCTCACCTTGAACTTCTTTCTATGTTCCCAACACCATTACTATCTTCAACCACCATGGACACATAGCCAAACATAGAACTTGAATGTTGGAGATTAGAGGCAAAAGGTTAAGCCTAAAATCGTTGGAAATCGAGCAAGGGCATCAGAAAAATCGATCAAAGACAACACAGAATATCGTTGAAGAAAAATCTAGACGCTAGCGGGAATTTGAAGAAGGCAAAGAACTATGAGAACTGGTCAAAAACTGTTGCTCAACCGAGCACAAAATTGGTCAAAAAATCGCTATGAAACTCGAGCAAAGGATAGTCCACAAAGCGAGTAAAAAAACACTCGAAGATAAGATCTGGAACATTCCTAAGAGAGTGGCCAAGCAGGTGGATGGTGGAGGAGGGGGGAGGAGATAAAGACATGACAGGGGGTGATGAGCAAGAGAGAGATGGGGACGAAGAACACAAATGATTTTTTTTCTTTCAAATAAAGTATGTTTTAAATTATAAATGCCAAAGAGTTAACGCTTTCAACCTTTCTGTCAAATTTAATGACAAAATACAAGTTTAGGGTTATCCGCGATAGGGGTGAAAATGTTGGGGTTATTTGGGAAAAAGGTCTATATGTCAAGGTTATCTGAGATAATACCCTTTTGCGAAATTCGAAGGGGGTGGGGGGGGGTGGGGGGTGGGAGCCGCTCGTGGGGGGAGTGGGGGGCTACAAATTGAGGTGGGGGGGAGGGTGGCCGGTGGTCTTTGGGGGTCAGGTGGTGGTGGTTTTTTTTAAGGGAAGGTGTTGGTGGTTAAATGTTGGTGGTTAGGAGGAGAACTATGGTCAATTAGGATTTTTTAGGGTTAATTAGGGTAAATTAGGGTTAATGACTAACGGAGTTAACCACGGTAAGTCATTAAGGGCATTTTAATGTATTTTCAAGAAACTCAGGGGTATAGGATGAATTCCGAAAAAACTAGGGGTATCTTGTGAATAAAAAAAATTGTCAGGGATATATGAAACTATTCGTTTTTTCATAAACGTTTCCGTTTTCAACCACCTACCCCGCCCACTCACTAGTCAGTAGAGCGTGCCCCAGGCCCCAATCTCCCACCGTGAAACAAAAAAACGCGTCGTTGGCGCACTTCTTCTTGTAATCCCAAAAACCAGTAATTACAGGAGAGAGAAAAACACCCCAATCCCAACTTCACAACCGTTCTTTTTTCCCACAACCAATGACTGATCGTCTATCAATGGCATCTCTCACTACAACTTCCGCCGCAGCAGCAGCAGCCTATCGTCTTCTTCCTTCTTCCTCTATCTCTCGTCTTTCTCTCTCCTCTTCATCGTCTTCTTCTTCCTCTCTCAAATGTCTCCGATCATCTCCTCTCGTTTCTCATCTCTTTCTTCGACAGGTTTTTCCTTCAATCATCACATTTTTTGCCTTTGTTTTTTTTTTTTTTTTGAAAATTTGTATTTTAATCTGCAATTGTTGTGATTTTAATGGCAGAGAGAAGTTTCAGCTTATGTGACGAAGACGAGGTTTAGCACGAAATGCTACGCTTCAAATCCTGAGCAGCTGAAGAATGCTAGGGAAGATATTAAAGAGCTTCTTAAGACCACGTTTTGTCATCCTATTATGGTGATACTTTCTATACTATTTGATTTGGTTGATTTTCAGTTTTTTTTTGTGTTGCTATTTACGATGATTTTGAGCTTTAGGTTATAAATTGATTGCTGAATTTTTTCAAGATTGATAATTTTGATTATATTGAGAAATTAGGTACTCTAAATAGGTTTCAATGAGTTAAGCGTGTCGAATGTCGACAACTAACTTGTTCAATGATTTATCATTGATATTAATGCTGTTTGAGCCTAATTGGACCTGTTGAGCTTAGCTTAGACACGGACTTGAATACAATTTTAGCATGATTGTAAGTTTTGCTAGAGGAGTAGTTGCTATTCTTGTGGTGTTCTCTGATAATGAGCTTGATATGTTAGTTGCGGTTTAGGTGATGTACAAATGTCAATTTCTAGAACTTTTTTACTTTAACTAAAGTGAACATTTGGTGGAATAATAAAGGAAAGGACTAAGGCTTGGTTTGGTAGGGTGTAAAATGTTTTTCATGAAAATGAGTTTTCCTTTTCCTCTCATTTTCCGTCGTTTGGTTTGGTAAGAGGTGTAAAACAAGTTTTCCATCAAGGAAAAAGAGCTTTTGTATAGGTGAAAATCATTTTCCTTTAAAAAAGAGGAAAAACACATTTTCCTCCCTCCTCCCTAGCAACCTTTTACTCTCCCCTTATCCATCCTCTCCCTTCCCTTTCCATTTTTCTTTTTCCCATAGCTTTTTTTACATTGAACCAAACAAAGGAATATTAGCTTTGCAATTGATTTTCCATTGTAAAATGTTTTACATGAAAAATCATTTTACATTGAAAATATTTTACATCCAACCAAACGGAGCCTAATTCATTATTGTAGCATGAATTTCGGAGGATTGATTTGAGACTTCCCTAGTTGTTGCCATTTTGGGAATAAGAGAGGGAGGGAGGGCGGGGAGAGCTGATAGGTGCACTTTAACTATCACTGGTTCACAGCTATCTAAAGTACCAACTACGAGGTATGGAAGGGACAGACTACCATGGAGTTCTGGTGTTTGTGAAACATTTTTGTGATGTATTGTAAATAAGCACCAAGCTGATGGTAAGCTGGTAACTGGGACCGCAAAAGAAATCGGAGAGATGATAACAGCTTGTTTGTTGTTTCCTCATCTATTGTGTAAAATCTGTGCCTAGCTTGGTCAGTAACAAACTCATAATGAAGTGAGCTATCAGTTCTTTTAGGAGAAATCCTTAGGAGCAAACAAAAGCGATTATAAAGGAGATCGCTGCCAGCTGCTATTACATTCCCCTGTTTATACAATTATGAAATTAGTGTGGACTGTGGCTTGGGGACCTAATTATGAAGGTGATCATGCTGCCAGCTGCTATTATGTTACCATGTTTATTCAACTTTTAAATTAGTGTGGCTTGGGGGTCTAAGTATGAGGTGTCCAGAAAACCTCTTAAGATAGGAAAGTTTATAGGTCTTTTACTGTCCACACATATTGCGGAGCTGACCATGTAAGAGAATTGCTGTAGATCTCATCTTTGCCGTCATGTTGTACATTAGAGAAGTTAATATTCGTTCTTTTTTCTTTTTCTTTTTTTTTTTGGTGATGGGGGGTGGGGGATGAGACCTATCCAATCTGCTGCAATTCAAGTAAGCACAATCCTGAGATGCATTCCGACACCAATGTATGAGCTTTGAGGTAAACTCAATTGTGCCTATTCTTGCACTTGTTATGTGGAAGGTATAAGGAGCAGGGATTAGGGTGAACCGGTGAAGAGAGGCATTTACATTTTAGTGTCACTAAGAAGGAGTCAATTGAGGTGAAACTTTCCAAATTGGCTTCAAGAAAGGTGTAAACAGATGTTGGAGCTTTTAGGGTAGTCGACAAAAATGAAAATTTGTCACCCTTTTAAAGAGTTCTTATCTTGAAGAAAGAGAACATTCTCTTGTACTCCCTTAGTCCCTCTTTGTTTTCCCATTTTCCTTTTACGATGTCCTTAAATGTTTGCCCTATTTCTTTATATAACAAGGTCTTTCTCTCTACTTTTTTTTTTGATGTTGGATCCCTCAATTACCCACCGATTTTTTCTCTCTCTACATTTCTCTCTCATCAAAAAGCATTCTTTACCCCAATGGGGCAAACAAAAATTGGACAGGAGCAGTATTCTTTGTCATTCAAGGACATGGAATAGGTTAAATCCCGAGGGTCATATCTTTCTTTTTGGAATGGATTGTTGACTTTCTTGGTCTTATTTGAATTTTCTAAGAGCTATATTCTGTTGCAATATGAGTTGGTCGCTTGTCCTTTGGACTAGAAGGAAGACTTCGAGTAACGTGTTCCCTTTCCCTCCAGCTTCTACGCTTAAATTTACACTTGAGGTTGCACTTTCCTTGACTCTGAAGTCTGACCATGAAGACTCAGAACAGTAATGACAAGTTTGTTTTTCCTGCTCTCTGGTTTGCAGCTTTACCATTCGAGTTTTACCAATGGCAAAGGAGCCTATTGGCAAGCTATTATCATCGTGCAATGTTATGTGGCAAGAATAGAAAGTAGAAGTATGAGACAGCTTGCCTTTGAGTTTTGTGGGAGAGTCTAGAAAAATTGGGCGATGAAGTGAAAGGCTTTATTTAGAACATTCTCTTGGGCATAATTAGGCCCAGCTCCTGATTCAACTGAGAATTTCTTACTGTGCTCAGGCAAAGTGTTATTGCTTGTTATGTTTCGTGTCAATTTGCCGCACCCCTTTGGAGAAAATGTTTAATCTTAAACTTCCTCCATTTCATAATTCATGGAACACTTGCACTATAAAGGTCAAATATAATGAATTTTTACCCCGAATTCTCACCATTATGTTGTTAAAAATATAGTCATATGAGGTCTTGCTAAAGTCGTCTTAATGTGCAGTGTTTACATATAATTTTTTTTATAATTTTTTACTAATACCTAATTGTAAGATATTAAAGGTTAAAGTAGTGCATTAGAGACTGCAAAATTGCAAATGTTGCAGGAATTATGGAATGGAGGAAGTATGATTAAAACCTAATATACATTTTCCAGGCCACTACTAAAGTAGTTGTGCAACGATATCAAATATTGAGTGTTCTTATGATCTTCAGAAAAATCAGTAAGGTAGAAGTGGTAAAATGCAAATGGAGGGAAAAAGGAAAGAATTAATTATTGCATTCATCTTCCACTATTTTTTCAAGACCATAAGCACATGTTCAACTTCAGCAATTTTGTAGTCGACAATTGTTGACCTCAACAATTTTCCATTTCCACGCATGTGGTACTGTACAATTAGAAATCATGGTTCTTACTGTAATACAACCTGGTGCATGGCTTTCTTCCTCCTATTCTAGGTGAATGTGTTAAATCTCTTTGGCTCTCTACATGCATGTCAGTGGAGACACCGTTGTTTTTTCAAGACATGTGCAAAAGGAACTTAGCACTTTACCTGTAGGTTCGCTTAGGTTGGCATGATGCTGGTACTTACAATAAGGACATTGAAGAATGGCCACAGAGAGGTGGAGCCAACGGCAGCCTGAGGTTTGAGGTTGAGCTCAAACATGGAGCTAATGCAGGTAAGAACAATCTCTCCTTCATATGCTCATTTCGACTGTGGATCTTTTGCCTCCCTGTATCCATTATTGACTTTCTTCAATGCAAATGATTTTGAAATAAATAAATGAAGTACGATTTATTAAAGTGAATTACTTTTTCTTAGAATTGATGAGAGTAATAAAGTGATAAATTGTGCTTAGTTTCTATGAGCAAAGTATTGTGAACTTTTGGGATAGCTAGCTTTCATCTCTAGTTCATCTGATCCTTTTAATCATCTATGATATAATATAAATACACTCTTTAAGTGCACGTAAGTGCAAGGGAAAACTTGTGGTCAATGGGGTCTAGTCCCTCTATTGAAGGACCCATCAAACAGAAAAAGAAACACTCTTATCTCATGTGGTGTATTTTTTCTCTGACAATTACTTGTTCAGTTAAAGAAAATATGGGTTGACAAACTGGTGGTGCTATAGGTCTTGTAAATGCCTTGAAACTTCTCCAACCCATAAAAGACAAGTACTCTGAAGTCACATATGCAGATCTGTTCCAGTTGGCTAGTGCTACTGCAATAGAGGTATTCTCATATTTTCTCTTATATCTTATTGTAGAGGTTTTCTCATCTTTCCTTGTAATTTCAATGATCATTTTGTTGAAATTTTAGGAGGCTGGTGGTCCTAAGATACCCATGAAGTATGGAAGAGTGGAGGTGACAGGGCCAGAGCAATGCCCAGAAGAAGGAAGACTTCCTGGTAAGAGAACTTTTCATAATTATATTTTGTTATGGTTTGATTATGAAGTCAGTATAGATCTGGCAATTTCTGTGAACTTTTTCTGCACAGTATAGCTGAATTATGTGCAAGTATTGTTAGTATTTTATTATTATGGACTTTCAGGACTGAGCATCTGAGCCAATGTACTTGAAAATAAGCTTGATGACCATGTTTGTAACTGGTGAACTTTGGACCTTGAAATCTACAAAAGTTCAATGTGGAGCCAATTCCAATTGTTTGTTTGACATTATGCAGTATCATGTTCCGTTTGTCTCTTATCAGTTATCAGTGATATACATATATATGATTCTCTGAATCTTAGGAAATAAGTTAGGTTTCTTGAGACTTCTGATGAGCTCTTGTAACTAATTGTGTGTTGTTAGCATAGGCGGAGTATATGTTCAAGTGAGGATAATTTATAATATATGCAACTATGCAAGTGCCTGTTTGGACTTGAGTTAATGAACTCTGGTCATCTCCCATGAAATAGTGAGTTGCTGTGGAGACTGAGAATAATATACCCTTAAATACTTTCTGTAGAGTTTTTATATTGTTGACTAGTGTTGGACCAAAAGGCATTGCTAAAGTACAAAGAAGCAAACTATTCAACTATAAGATGGAAAACTTTGAGAACCTTCCACAGTCCACTACTTATCTAAGGAAAAGAAAAAAATTGTGGACATTCTACACGAAGTTTCCCTTTTGGCTTCTGATGAGTTTTAAAATAGTACCGCAAGTGCACAGTGTCTGTTGTTAGCAGAGACTTAGCAAATACGGGTCGATCCACGACGAGAGGAGTTCTATAGATTGATGTTCAATTACTCAACTAATTCAAGAGAAAAATAGCTGAATGAATAATAACTAGACTAGAATAAACTAAATCACGAATGGATGTAAATCATCTAATTAAAACCTAGGGCATTTGCTCGGTCCACCCTGCTTATACCAATTCAATCAATACAATACAATTCAACAATACTTGGATTGAGGGTCGAGTAATTAATGAGCAAGAGGGAAAGAAAGGACTCACTCATCATCGTCGGACGCATCTCCAGTAAAACCTCCACAGCTACCACCTGTATCACCAAAAGGAGCATGACTAGTAGTAACCCCAAAGTGGGGTGCACCACTAAAGTCAGTGGTCTCACGTACTTGTGGTGTGTACCATGAAGTATGTGTAGCATCATAGGGAAACAAGCCCCTGCTGAAAGTAATCATGAAATATGGGATACATAACATAACACATGTCAGATTCCACAGTGGTCAACCGTGTATCCAACGAGGTCAGATGGGTCTAGATGGTAGTCTGGCCAAGCTCAAGGCGTCCCATCTGAGAGGCAAGGGCAGGCGGTTAAAAACCGCCATCATAGGGTCGATGGGTGCAGAGGAAGATGAAGCCTCCCCAACTGGCTGCCTATGGTAGGTCCGTAATGGTCGACGAGCAGTGGGATCTTTACCACGCATAGGAAGGAGGTAAGACCCAACACCAGGTTCTAGGCGAGTTTGAGCAGGGTCAGGGAGAAGGATAGACTCCTTAGCAATTAACCACCTAAACTTGCTCGCAGACTCAGCAGTGATCCATTTGGCATTGGTCTGATAATCGATGCAAATCTCAGCAGGACTAGCCACTGCATTGTTTATATCGGGAACAAACCCATAGTGAACAACAATAGTAGTAATGAGGCCACCTAAAACAATAGGTTGCCCCCTAGTGCTACCATCATCAAAGAGTGTAGGAAATGAAGCGGCAGTCCGCTTAAGCTGAGACACAAAAAGGGAGGGGAGGCATAAAGAATAATCCAAGTTGGGGAACAAGTAACTGGCCATCAGAAAAATCTCTTGTTTTTTACAGGAGTGGGGCTCAGCACGCCCAAAAATTGTAAAGCCCAAAAATCGCTGCAAGTAGCGAAGACTCGAAAAATGAAGATGATCAGCAGTCATGTGCTGAGTATTACACTTGACATCCCTCGTAAATGCCTCCCACAAAGCGTAAATGTTGACATGGGGAGGGGGTTGAGTCTCACCTGTAATAGGTAGGCCAAATATAACAGCTAATTGGCCTAAGGTGAGCTCCTGATCTTCGCCCATAAGGCGGAATCGGATAACTTGGTTTTTGTTGTCTACTTGCAGAGAACTCAAAAATTCTAGTGTTAGATCCAGAAAAGTCCAATAGAACATGCCAAACATTGAGCCTAACCCCAATTTTTCAAACAATTTCTTAGTTTCAGCATAAATACCCAATGAATGCAAGCAGTTCGAATCAACAAAGCGGGTGGGGATAACAATCCTAAATTTCAGTTTTTGGAATCGTTGTTTTTGTTCTAAAGTTTTAAAAATTACATGTGGGAAGTCTGGATCTGACAGAATTTGGTTGCTTGATTCGCCTCTTTCTCGTTGCCTCTTCATGTTAGGTCTTGACATGGTGCAAAGATGGAGATTTTTTATTTTTGTGGAGAAGAGAAGTGAGGTGGGAAGAAGAAAAGATGGAGTTTTTGTGAGTTTTGTGTGTGAAAAGATGAAGAAAAGTGATGGGAGATGGAGAAAATTGAGTGAGGTGAAGAAATTTTAGAAGGGAATGAAGGTAGTAAATAGTATGGCTATGGAGCTTGAAGGAGAGAGAGAGAGAGAGAGTTTGAGAGGATGGAGAATGATAGAAGATGAAAAGAAGTGAGAGGAAAAAGAAAAGGCTAGGCGGAAAAAACAAGAGTGCGAGTTCGCTGAATTTGGCAACAGCCCGGTAATTTTTTTTTTCGCGTTTCTTCCTCGCAGAGGCCCGGTCAGACGATTCCGCCTGGTCGACCGGACAAATTTCACTTAGCTTTTCTCTGATTTTTTTTCCTTCTGAAATCGGTTGCGCGCCTGGTCAGGATGCACTGCCCGGTCAACCAGGCGAAAATCACTTGGCAGATTTTCCAAAAACGCTTACGCGCGACCGGGCGACTGTGTTTTCAGCTTTTTCTCCGTTAAATATTTCCCAAGTTAAGGAATCGACCCCTGCACACACTAAGCTCGTCCAAAAATCATTACACACTCTCTCGCCTCTCTAAAAAAATTCTCCATCTTTGCACCATGTCAAGACCTAACAAGAGGAGGCAACGAGAAAAAGGCGAATCAAACAACCAAATTTCGTCAGATTCGGACTTCCCACAGGTAATTTTTTAAACTTTAGAACAAAAACAACGATTCCAAAAACTGAAATTTAGGACTGTTATCCCACCCGCTATGTTGTTTCGAACGGCTTGCATGCATTGGGTATATATGCTGAAACTAAGACATTGTTTGAAAAATTGGGGTTAGGCTCAATGTTTGGCATGTTCTATTGGACCTTTCGAGATCTAACACTAGTATTTTTGAAATCTCTGGAAGTAGGCAACAAAAACACAGGTTATTCGGTTCCGCCTTATGGGCGAAGATCGGGAGCTCACCTTAGGCCAATTAGATGCTATATTTGGCCTACCGGTTACAGGTGAGACTCGACCCCCTCCCTATGTCAGCATTACTGCTTTGTGGGAGGCATTTACACTCAGCACATCACTGCTGACCATCTTCATTTTACTAGTCTTCGCTATTTGCAGCGATTTTTGGGCTTTACACTTTTTGGGCGTGCTGAGCCTCACTCCTGTCAAAAACAGGAGATTTTTCTGATGGCCAGTTACTTGTTCCTCAACTTGAATTATTCTTTGTGCCTCCCCTCCCTTTTTGTGTCTCAACTTAAGCGGACTGCCGCTTCATTTCCTGCACTCTTTGATGATGGTAGCACTAGGGCGCAACCTATTGTTTTAGGTGGCCTCATTACTGCTATTGCTGTTCACTATGGGTTTGTTCCCGATATAAACAATGCAGTGGCTAGTCCTGCTGAGATTTGCATCGATTATCTGACTAATGCCAAGTGGATCACTGCTGAGTCTGGGAGCAAGTTTAGGTGGTTAATTGCTAAGGAGTCTATCCTTCTCCCTGGCCTGTTAGACTCGCCTAGAACCTGGTGTTGGGTCTTATCTCCTTCCTATGCGTGGTCAAGAGCCCATTGCTCGTCGACCTTTACGAACCTACCATTGGCAGCCAGTTGGGGAGGTTTCATCTTCCTCTGCTCCCATGGACCCTCGAGCAAGGTCGGCATACCCTTACCTCTCAGATGGGACGCCTTGAGCTTGGTTAGGCTACCATCCAGACCCATCTGACCTCGTTGGATACACGGTTGACCACTATGGAATCCGACATGCGCTATGCTATGTATCCCATATTCCATGATTACTTTCAGCAGGGCATTGTTGCCCATGATGCCACACTTATTGCTCCTTGGTGATACAGGTGGTAGCGGTGGAGGTTTTACTGCAGATGCGTCCGACGATGATGAGTGAGTCATTTCTTTCCCTCATGCTGCAATGAGGCAATTGCCGAGTTCAGCTTGGGGGGAGGATTTATGTTAGTACACTTCTCTCTTTTACTGCTTTCTAGTTTAGTTAGTGTAGCTTACTGGGTTTTAAAATAGTACCGCAAGTGCATGGTGTCTGTTGTTAGCAGAGATTTGACAAATACGGGTCGATCCACAGGGTGAGGTTTCTAGAGATTGATGTTCAATTACTCAACTAATTCAAGAGAAAAATAGCTGAATGAATAATAACTAGACTAGAATAAACTAAATCACGAATGGATGTAAATCAGCTACTCCCTCCGTCCCATAATACTCTTGACATTTATCAATGCACGTAGTTTTAGATGATAAGTTGTTATTTGGTTATCAATTGTTATTTTATTGAAAAGTAGATGTGATAGGAGTTAGTAGTTAGTAAAAGTAGTATTATTTTATTTTAAGGAGAGAGAGTGTGGGTCATGGTTAGAGTTGGTGGGTAGTAGGAGTGGTATTATTTTATTTGGAGGAGAGAGAGTGTGGGCCAATGCTTAAATGGTAGAAGGATTAAAATAATAGTGGGTCATATCCAAAAATAGGAGTAATGAGTATTCTGGGACAGATGAAAAAGGAAAATGTAAAGAGTATTCTAGGACGGAGGGAGTATTTAAAACCGAGGGCATTTGCTCGGTCCACCATGCTTATACCAATTCAATCAATACAATACAATTCAACAATACTTGGATTGAGGGTCGAGTAATTATAGTCTTTTGTTTATTATACGGTCGGATCTTAACACTCTTAGATCAACATATGCTAGTACGATCGTTCAACATAATCAGATCTACCAATTGTAACAAGCCTCTAATGAGTAAGATCTTTGGATTCTAACTCCTACTCCCTTCGTCCCAGAATAGTCTGAACACTTTCCTTTTATGTTTGTCCCAATTAGTTTAAACACTTTCATTTTTGGCATGGTCCCACTATTAATATATTATTTATCTTACACATCTTTGGCCCACACTCTACCTTTTATCAATAAAAAAATACCCAACTTTCTCTATCCTCTAATAAAAAATACCCCACCAATTCCTATCATATTTACTTTTTAAATAAAGTAAAGGTTTTTTCACCTGATACCCCCGAGTTTTCAAAAAATTCACCTGGTACCCTCCATGTTTTCAAAATTCACCAGGTACCCCCGAGTTTTGTTGTAATACACTCAAATACCCTTAATGACTAACGACGGTTAACGCCGTTAGTCATTAATCCCAAATCCTAACATTAACCCTAACCCTAACCCCTAATCCTAACCCTAAACCCTAACCCTAACCCTAACCCTAAACCCTAACCTTTCCCACCACCCCCCCCCACCCTCCTACCACCCCTACTGCGGCCACCCTAGCAAAGAACCCGTAACCCCCCACCCCCCACGCCCCGTCGCGAGCCCAAAACCACCTCCTCCCCCACCCTCCAACCACCCCGCTGCGGCCCACCCTAGCAACAGCCAGTAACCCCCGCCCCCTCGCCCTCCCCTTTCCCCTTTCACCTGGTACCCGCAGCCCCGAACTCCCTCCCTCGCCCTCCCCTTTCCCTCGCAACCGTCACACCCCCGAATTGAAAAAACCGTCACACCCCCGAATTGAAACAAAAAATCGAACAGATGAAGGTACTCTACTCGAATTGGCGAAAGAATAAGTCGGATTTATGGGGAGATTCTCGACGGCTGCGGGGGAAGGGGGAATGCGATGCCTCTTGCATCGAAGATTTGCGGTTCGATGGGCTGCAGGGGAAGGGGAAATGCGCGACGGCGGGGGAAGGGGAAAAGGGATGGGGCTGCGCCGCCGCGGGGAAGGGGGGAGGGAGGAGGGGGGTCTGGGGCCGGCTGGGGGAGGAGGGAGGGGGGGGCGGGGGTGGGGGAGGACATGCGGGGGGGGGGGGGGGGGGGGGGGTGGGGTGGGGGAGTGGGCCGGGGGTGGTGGAAGGGTGGGAGAGTGGGTGGTGGGGTGGTGGGTTAGGGTTAGGGTTTGGGTTTGGGGTTAGGGTTAAGGGTAGGTGTTAGGATTAGGGTTAAGATTAGGGGGTTAATTAGGGTTTAAAGCAGGAAATTAGGTTAATGACTAACGGCGGTTAACGCCGTTAGTCATTAAGGGTATCTGAGTGTATTAGTTCGAAACTGACCTGGTTAATTTTGAAAACATGGAGGGTACCAGGTGAATTTTTTGAAAACTCGGGGGTATCAGGTGAAAAAACCGATAAAGTAATATTTGATAACTACACTACAACTTATCACCTTAAACTACGTGTCCCAACAAATGTTCAGATCTTTCTGGGACGGATGGAGTATTAGCTAAACCATAACCCATGATATTGCTCAATTACATGAATTAAACAATTATATCAAATCAATAGGAATTACTCTAATCTAATCCAATCATTGAAGAACTTTAAATCACAATAAAAAAAGATATAAACATGGCTTCCCTCACTAAGCCCTAGAAAAAAACTACTCACTCATTATACTAATAAACACAATAAACATAATGAAAATAGAATAATTAATCAAATTAAACAAAGTAAGAAAGAATATCAATGGATTGAAAAACAATGAAAGTGAAACCAACGATCTTTAATAATCTCCAAAGCAAAAAGTGCATACAAAATTTAGAGAGAAAACTAAGTGTTGTACCCTAAAAACCGAAGAAAATAAGATAACTAAACGAATTTCCTAAAAAACTATTTAAAGTCTTTGCAAAACCGGCTAACAAACATTATAAATAAGCCTCCCGAAAAACCGCCCGGTCGGGCGACGGTGATATGCTCCAATGAGCTCAGCTAAGATTTCGCCCGGTCAACCGGGGAAGGCCGCGCAGTCGGGGCGCAAGCGTTTTTGGGGTTTCCTTTGCCCGGTTGGCCGGGCCAACTGCACAATGATAAGCTCATCTCGCCCGGTCGGGCGAAACCGCCCGGTCGACCGGGCGAGAGCTTTTCTTCAGCTCCGACGCAAATTCTTCCTTCAAATCTCTTGTGCAACTTCTTGGATCTTCTATGGGCCACATGTGACCATTGGACTTTCGTTACGCTACTCAAATTAAGGCTCTAGATGCCTAACCTGCACAAAAACAGCTAACAAATGGAAACAAGTCCAAACATATCAAATCATACAAAAACGAGCTCAAAAGAGCTCAAACCGATACTCAATGCTAAGGGGATTGGGCTAAATACTCTATATTAAATAGACACATCAGCTTCCCTTCCAATGAACTGGAAGCAAAAACACTTCTTTGTACGATTGGGCATTAATTTATTTCACTTTTAAAATGGGAATTTATAAAAAAAATTACAAGCTATTGCGGGGTTTGTTGCTGGCATTGTAGTATCGGAGAAAGATAATCTTGCTTTCCTAGGTGTGGATAGTATTGACAGAAAAAACTCAACTTTGGGTCCACCAAGAGAAACTGGAAGGTCCTATGGTATCCTGAGCATAAGAGGCGGTGCGACTCTACTTTAAATGGTAAGAAAATAAACAGTAGAGTCTCTTGCTATCATGAGTAAGATTTGAGTCGAGAGCACAACCACTCACCTTTTATTAGATGGAAAGAAAAATGGTGGGCCTCATGATGTCCCATGATATGTGGAAACCATAATATAAGAAATTAGTTCGCAAAGTGTAAAATGGGTATTTTATCATTTGAGTCTTATTTCAAATGAGGGAAGGTGCTGAAGTTCGTGAAAAACTTACTCAAAGTAGGAGAGAGGTGGGTGTTTCTGGTCGAGGAGGTTAAGTATGGATCTGTGCCTGATTTTGCAGGATGGCAGAGGAAACATATATGCCTAGTGGTTTACAAACTTTCCAAAAGTTAGATCGATGTGTTCTCCATTTGCTTCTGCTCCTATATCAGGTGCACTCCTGAGTCCTGACTCCACTAGATTTCTATATCTTATGCTATAAGGATGTATTATCATGGCAAGCGGACTTCTGGATTTAGTGGATCTGACCTGTAAGGATGCTTGTTGCTTTTTGGAGCAACTGAATTCGATTAAATGTGGATAGAGAGATCAGAGATGTATTGAGTGAAGGGTTTCGTAGGATTATATTTTCTATTTTTGGTGTTTGGGAGGTGGAATAACTTAGTTTGTTGCTGTTGATGAATCTGAGTATTCCAAGATGCAGTTTCCTGAAAATGATTCCACATTCTAGGTTTCAAAAGTGGCGCTCATCCTTTTATTTGACATTTTCCATGAATAACATTGTTTTAAGCTTTCTCTATCTTCGACTGGATAATCTTCTAGTACTTATTTTCCGTTACTATTTATATAATTGTATATTTTTTCTGCTTTTGTCCTTCGATAGCGTCTTTTGTATAAACCTCTTGATCTCTTCCCTGCCAGTATCTTAGGCTGTTTGTGCCTCTATGTTTCGTTGCTGCTTAATTGACTTGGAATTCTCTTGCTCAGATGCTGGACCACCTTCACCTGCTCAACATCTACGTGATGTTTTCTACAGAATGGGTCTAAATGATAAGGTGATGTGAACTCTTACCCGGATCATCAACTGCTTCCCTAATTGGAGCCATTATATTAATTACAAGCTGCTTCTGTTCATAGGACATAGTTGCTTTATCTGGAGCACATACATTGGGAAGGTCTAGACCTGAACGCAGTGGTTGGGGCAAGCCAGAGACTAAATACACGGTACTTTTATAAATTTTATTCAATCGGAAGATTTCTTACTCCCAACTCCTCCTTATGTGGGTTTTTATTTTATTTTTTTGAGAGGCCTTCTTTGGTCTTCTGAATAGTAGTTAAAGTTGAAAATATACATTTTAGTGTGATATCATTATTCAGAAGTGTGCATCATCTTTTTGTCATCTAAATTTTTTCGATTGGAAATGCGCCTTAACGCTCTTGTGATAATTATTTCATGTGGGAATACTATCTTTTGGATTAGATAGTTACAATGCCAAGCATCAAAGAAAACTTGAAGTTCTGGAAACATGATGGTTGGAAAATGGATTGTACAGTTGCCTCCCTCCACCCTTCTTTCGTCCCTTTCTTTGATGAGGATTAGACAACTTTGGAAATGCTCTATGTTCAATTCAATGTGTTTGCATGATATTGCCACTAAAGAGCACATCTTTAAAGTCTACTTAACTCCACCTCTTCTACCTTAGACTGCCATTTGAAACATCAAAACCAAGTAAAGAGAAGAGGGGGGAGGATGCTCTCCTTAGATTGTATGAGTACTTGACAGGGGAAATTCATTAAGTGGTGCTCGTGGTTTCCTTGCTCAAATAGAAGAAATTAGCTCATGAACTTCAGGGTGATTGGCCATATTGACCTGTTTTTTCTGATAGATTGTTTGATGCTCTCTTTATTTACGCAACACTCCGATTGAAACCTTTAACTTGCTTATGAAGTTTATGTTCTGAGAGTGCTATATAATTAAAGGTGTGAAAGTGAAAAACAGCATAATTATGGAGTAAACGAGGACTACAATGAGAAAAAGCAACGGAGTTGAGAATCAATCACTAAGGTGTCCTGAAAAAGAGCTTTACACTTGTCCCAACTCCCGACTTTAGAATGCCCTTAGTAGATCCTCAGAGGCCCGTTAGTATTTTTTCAACATAGCCATCTTCTCATTTTTTTTTTCTGTGATGCCCTATATCTACTATTTTCTTTTTTCTCATCTTCGTTGCTTGCAATGTCTTTTCTGCTTACTAGACGTCAATTTTTTTATTTTACACAATATGTTAAGTTAGTTGATGACATCACATTCTTCTCATTATCAGAAAGATGGACCAGGAGCTCCAGGAGGACAGTCCTGGACGGCACAATGGTTGAAGTTTGATAATTCTTATTTTAAGGTTGGTATCGACTGATTTTTGGTTTAGTCATCCAAAAACAAGGAGGTTTATCTGTTCATGCACTAATTTATAGTGCCTAATGCCTAATGCAGGACATCAAAGAAAAGAGAGACGCAGATTTGCTTGTTTTGCCAACTGATGCTGCTCTATTTGAAGATCCATCTTTCAAGGTAAAGAAAGCAATCAGAAATCTTAGGGTAATGGATCAATCCATACATGGTCTTTTTTGTTTTCATCATTTAAAATTGTCATTGATTGTAGGTATGTGCTGAGAAATATGCGGCTGATCAAGAAGCATTTTTCAAGGACTATGCTGAATCCCATGCCAAACTCAGCAATCTTGGAGCCAAATTTGACCCTCCTGAGGTCTGTCTGATTCTCATGTATTAGAGCTCCTAAATTTTTGTCATATTTGATTCTCTTATGCACTCCTTTTGGAGTGGATGAGGCAGTGGACCTTCTAGTAGGCTAGGCCTGTGACTGGTATCCAGTAGGTCGATTGGATCTTATTATATGAAGAGGGACGGGAGAGCAAGGTAAAAGGGCAGAGGAAGCCACACTCTCATTGTGGGCTTTGGTGGCCTACTCTCTGTACAAAAAACCTGCTATAGGCAGGAGGTGCGCTGATCTTTAACAACTTTTTCGATAAGTCAAGAGGGTTTCAAAGGAGGGCTAAGGTCAACTTATTTATGACCTGAAGACATAATATGTAAGCTGGAGGATTGATGGTATATTATGATGTTGAGGTCTTTTGCGATCATTTTAAAATAAATATGTGGATGCTAACTAACTTAGTTAATTAAAGTTTTTAAGGGTGGTATACAAGAGCTAGAATCGAATCCTTATTTAGATCATTGCTCTTTGTTGCTCTCGTATACACCAAAGTGACAATCACTTTTGGTCTCATATACTTCGTGCGCTCTTTACTAATTGCAACATTTGAGTTTTCACGCTTGACGGTGCATTGACTTTAACCATTAATATCTTTAATTACCTTTTAGTAAAAATTATAAAAGGTTGATATTTCGGAAGTATATATCGAGACAAATCTAACAAGATCCCACATGACTATATTTTTTCGTACATAAAAATCACTAGTGATAGGGTTGTGTGTGAATAGTGTAAAAATCCAATTGGTTGCAATTAATAAAGAACGGATGAAGTATGTTATTATGATTTTTACCTTGTCTTCCTCTATCAAGTTTAGTGATGTGATGTATTCATTTCATTCAAAGTGGTCACAAGTTTCTAGTTTTCTTCCTAAATTGTGGAAACCTCTCATACAATCTGTTTGATTTGTTTGTAGTCCGACATCTTGGTTAATATCTTTTCTATATATTACTGGTTGGACATAAATTTACAAAAAAGATTGTATTTACCTATATGGCATTGCATGGACAGGGTTTCTCCTTAGACGGAAGTCCTGCAGGAGCAGCTCCAGAGAAATTTGTAGCAGCCAAGTATTCATCTGGCAAGGTTTGTTAATGCTACATGATCCTTTTTAGTTCTATTCAGAATTTTCTATGACATTACTTTTTATATTATTCATCTCCTTTGCTTTTTCATGGCTGCTGCAGGATTAAAAGAGAAAAAAACACGAAAGTATCATATGTTTTCATGTGACTTTGTGTCTTTTTAATAACGCCAGATGAAGCTATTTTCTTGTGTAGTCACATCTTAAACTTGGACGTCTAAATGCTGGAGAAGAATAAATTCAAATGAGTGTTGTGTTGCTTACTTGAATTGCAGAGAGAGCTGTCGGATTCTATGAAGCAGAAGATTCGCGCTGAATATGAAGGTTTGGGTGGTAGCCCTGATAAGCCTCTCTCTTCAAACTATTTTCTCAACATTATGATTGTTATTGGTGTTTTGGCAGTTCTATCATATCTTGCAGGAAATTGATTTGGTTTTATGAGGCTTTCCATTTTTGACATGATGGAGTTTAATATATTAAATACCTCTCAAAATTTCAAACATGATCCTTTGGATTAATTCCAATTAAGTTCCAAAAACATCTTTCTTGTCGATTGTTAATTAAGTTTACACACACCTTAATTGAGTTTTTTTTTTTGATGGGTTACATTATATTTTCTCTTTTCTTTTTCTATTAAAATTTTGTTGCTTAGGCATGCATATTAAGGAGCTTATATGAAGAGAAAATATATAGATTAGAAGATTGATTTATATTATAGGAGAAATATAGAGAGAACTTGTAACTAAATCTTTAATATGAAACATATGAAATTGGGAAACATTAATGCCCAAAACTACTTATACCAACTATCAAGACCTCAAAGATAACACCCTGTGCCTACCCAAGCATGGAAGTTAGTAGCCAACGGTATCATTAGGTACCCTTACTTTGATGAGTACATTGAGAATTTTTGCCTAGGCGAAAGTGCCAAACAAACTGCATGCTTGCTCATGCATTGTCAGCATGCCAACACAACTCAACAAAATGCTAAATCTACTCACTTGAGCAAACCTCTTCCACGTCCAGGCATAAAACTTTATACGAGCCTACCTATTTCTAACATGAGCCGGGCCAAACAGTTCAGCACGAGCACAATTGAGATTACAACATAAGTATTATAAAAGATGGTCTCACGCACAAGTCACAACATGAGAAGAATCAAAGGAGAACAAACAACAAAGTATAATTGATTTTGGCTTATTCCGAGTCGTGCCCCATTGGACACCGAGGGGTTAAGCAAACTTTCTAGCGACATGCCTTTCCTCCTCACCAACACTAATGTCCATTAGGGCCAACATCGCCCAGTTGATCCAACAATACTTCATATTTTAGCTAGTTTAATTTGACAGGGGGATGCTCGAATCAAAGAGGAATGAGGAAGTTGTGCTTCTCCTTATTTTGTGACAACAATATGAGCGTCACACAATTTCTTACGTACTACCAGTTTTACACATTTAGAATACAAGTCTTTTGCTAGTTTGACATTATGTTTTTGCAATTATTGGACAATTAAACCTTCTCTGAAGGATCTCTTAGATATATCTGGTTGCAATAGTTGAAGTTATCTTGATCATAACTTGCTT
This sequence comes from Beta corolliflora, assembly GCA_947648045.1. Taxonomy (NCBI): domain Eukaryota; kingdom Viridiplantae; phylum Streptophyta; class Magnoliopsida; order Caryophyllales; family Amaranthaceae; genus Beta; species Beta corolliflora. The sequence goes on from CANSZD010000743.1 coordinate 425,106, forward strand.
GGTTCCATTCGATCCTTCCTACGAACTTAAAGAACTATGACAATTATCAGATATCAAGATATTTTAACATCTTAAAGATCAGTTCTTGGATAATATTTCCAAGGAGAGTTTTCTCTGTATTTCTCTCTTTCAATGTTGATTCTCTATCTGTGCAAAAAGTTGCGCCTCCACTATATATACAACCTTAAATACCTAGTATTCCTAATCTTTCCTAACCTATACATATCAGCAATCGGCAAGGCAATAGAAATAGAACAACTAGCTAATAAAACAAGGATTTTTCTAACCTATGCCACAAGACATAGGTTAAGAATTTCAAGATTTAATTAAAAAAAAATACAACAAGATTCTATTTGAGGATAATAAATAAGGATAGATACTTAAGATAGAGATAACCATGTAAGATTTTTTAGTTTGGTGGGATTTGAAAATGGAAACTTTTTGTATAATGAAATCTTATATAGGATTTTTAACGCTCTTAACTTATCTTGTGGCATAGGTTAAAAAAAACAACAAGAGCACTAAAATCTTTCAAAAAAAAAAAAACAAGAGCACTAAAATACAGCTAACACATCAGCTGTGAAAAGAAAGTATAAATGAGCTGGAGGAGGGAACTATTATGTACGATGCAGACTATGAAATGGTACTACTCTCATTTCTTTATAACTTATTCTGATTTCCTTGAGTCAACTTCCCAAAGCACTTGTAGCAAAGAATCCTAGCCTTAATCAATAAAAATAAATTTAGTTTAGTACAATTAATCTGATTAAGTCAACAAGATTTTACTCTACTTGACTTTCTATGGTGAATTTGTAATAATTTAGACCACAAGTTTATTGAAAGTTCAAATAATTTATTGAGTAGAAGTATTGTGAGAAAACCACTTCTTTTACCGGGTGTTTTCTCACAAATGTTACTCATAGCATCATATAATGGCATTGTCGTTACAGTGACAAAAAATTATGGGACAATTTGATAATGTAGACAGTAGACTATTAGTCGATAGAAATGTTTGACAAAATCAGCATGACAAGTCTGCTGAAATGCATTTTATCATTATGGTCTAATAATAGCTTTGCAACTATTATAAGTGAGGATTTTGTATATGAAAACAAACATGGTCTTACAACGTTGTACTTTATGGAATCATTAAGTTTCAGTGCCATTGGCCCGTTGTTTTACTAGTATTTCCAAAGTTAGTTTTGAATGACTTAATTTCAAAACAATCTTGTTTTAGCCCAAGTCAACAGTCAACACCATCTTTGATTATCCGTTCAGACTTCAGTTTGCAGGATTCAGCCATTCAGAAATCTATTTAAATACTTTATATTTAGATTAATTAGATACTCATACTCCATAACAATGAACCTCAACTGGCTGGCATAGTGGCATGTCCATGCACGTAGGTTAAAATAGAAAATTGGATTTTGTATATGAAAACAAACATGGTCTACAACTCTTTATTTTTAATGGTAAGAAGAAGGATATTGTTCAAGTCTCAACTCTTACAATTTCTTAGTATGACATTGGCGGGTCAAGTACTTGAGATTATGGGGGAGGATAAGGCGACCAGCCGATCACCAACATCCAAACTAGGGGTGCTTAGCGAGCGAGCCGAGCCCGAATAGCACTAGGCTCGGCTCGAGCTCGTTTAATTTTTCAGGAGCTCGGCTCGAGCTCGTTTAATTTTTCAGGAGCTCGGCTCGGCTCGTGAGCTCGCCGAGCCTAGGGGAGCCGAGCTCGGCTCGAGTTCGTGCTTAGAATTCGCGGCTCGAGCTCGGCTCGTGGGCTCGTTTAGGCTCGGCTCGTTTAGGCTCGAGCTCGAAGCTCGTCGAGCTCGAAAATTCAGTCTCGGCTCGGGCTCGAAAAAATCAAACCCAAGCTCGGCTCGAGAACTCAGAATAAACTATAAAAAAAAAGTCAAGCTTAACCCATGTTCACCGGGCTTTGGTATGTATATAGCCCAATGAAATCTTGTCAAACGACTCATGACAAAAATAGATGTCAGGCTTATCATCATTCAGTATGCAAAGCCCATCATTCATACACTCCACACAACTCTATACAAGTCTTTTATATACATCAATCCCTCGTGGCCCTTGCTTCCTCTTCGATGTGGGAGTTTTAAAATCCCAGTAGAAAACTTGCTACTGCCGCTACAAGTCTCAACTCATGAAAGATTAATACCCAAAAGGCCAAAACTGATTGAAACCCAAACCCATTCACAAACTTTCACCTGTTCCAAAGTTGGCACAAAGTAAACATACTCAAATTCTCTCTCTTCCTTCGCCGCGGGGTCACCACCATCTCCGGCACCATCAACACACTTCAAATGTGACGAATTCAAAATACCCATTATAAATCGGGGGCAAAACAAGGAAACGATAACCCAAATCCCATGATATTTCCGTTCTTTCTCTCTCATCACAAGGTCCTAGCCTCAAAGCTTGCCTATTTTGCCCATTTTAACTCTCTTTCTCTTGTTGCTCGATCTTCTCGTGCACTTCATTCTCGCGAGGTAATCCAAATCTTTCCTTCGAACCTTGGTTTGCTAAAATCATTTGTACTCTCTTTTGTTTTCAATCCCATTTTTTGGATTTACACTCGGATTATCTTGCTAAAGGTTTAACCCCATTCATTGCTTTTCAAGTTGTTAGAAGATTGGATCATAATCATAAAAACCCTTGTTTGGCTTTGAGTTTTTTTTGTTTTGTAGGGTTAAGTTTAGATTGATTCATACTTTTGAGGCTTATAATTACATTTTGAGGTCACTGTGTCAAATGGGTCTTCATGATTCTGCTAGTTTGGTTCAAAATAGAGTGGATGAGGCTGTTCTTTTCTATATAATAAGTTTTTGAGTTGCTTGGTTAGACAAAATAGAGTGGATGAGGCTGTTCTTTTCTTTAATGAGCAGATGATACCAAAATCTTGCTTAGATGCATGTACCGTAACAACAACACATTTTATTCCTCTCCGATGTGGGAGTTTTAAAATCCCAGCAGAAGACTTGCTACTGCCGCTACAACAACTCATTTTACTGATATATTTGAAAGTGCAATGTTCTCTTACTTCCTCTAAATGTGGGGTATATAACCGAACCAAATAATTATGCTTAACAAGAGGAGTGCATTTTATTGTATGTTCTAATAAATTTGCAAATGTTGCTGGCCTCACTTAAATTACAGTTGAAGAATTAATTTTATGTTTACAAATGGAGGACTTCATATAAAGTCTTAACATTATAAATAACACAAGTCAAACAAGAAGTAGAATTAAAGATTTAAAGGGTGGTTGTTTAATATAAAAAATTTTTTTAATTTAAAATATTTTTTAATATAAAATATTTTTTTTAGTATAAAATAATAATCGAGCTGTTCACGAGTTTAACGAGCCGAGCTTTGCCTAGCTCGGCTCGGCTCGTTTAAGTGTCGAGCCGAGCCCGAGCTCGAGCCGAGCTTCAACGAGCCGAGCTTTGACCGAGCTTTGACCGAGCTTGATTCGAACCCAAGACCTCAAGGATCTAAGAGTCTTGGCAAGTGACCAAGTACTACTTGTTCTTACAACGTGTTGTTGAGTTGAATTACCCCACAGAAGTTCTGGTATAATATCTTGTGCCTCTATATATTCAAAGAGAAATAAGATATTAACTTCTATTTAAAAAAATTAAGCAATTTTGTACTGTCACGCTTTTTTTTTTGAAAGAAAATTTTCATTAATTGAAGGCCAAACGACATCTACAATAGGTATTAAAGAAAAACAAGATACAATTAAACAAGACTAAATCGAATTCGTCTTCGAAGAAACAACAATGAACCAGATCGAGCAATACATCGCAATCCCCTTGTAATTGCTGAATCAAGCAGCTATTGATGAGGAAGTCTATCATTCTGATATAGTTTGGGAAGAACATTCTTGATCGAGTCAGGTTGACCGCATCCGAGATTCTAATACCTTCATGTTGAGTTTCGAACTTCAACCAATGAGAATAATTTCTCATACCTAAAAACAAAAGAACCATACTCACAACTCCCATAGGGGAGAAGGAGATTTCCAAAACAGAAACTAAAAACCCCATAACAGAGTTTGAGAAAATCTCATAAAGAGAGACTAAATTATTAAACAAAACAAGAAAATGAACTAAAAACTGAAAATAAAAGGGGAAAAGGGGATTATCATGGATGAAATCATCCATGGCAGCCCTTAATTGATGAAGAAGGGGTAGGGAAGACTAGGGTTTGAGAGAGAGAAAAAGAGAGAAGAGGTACGAAAGAAATCTACCTAACTACTTCATTGTACTGTCACGCTTGCCAATGTGAAACTTTATAGATTTACAAAGTTTGTAGATTTATAAAAGGAGAATGGATAAATTAATCACTAATATTAGATATTTAAATTCTAAAATAGTATGGGTAATTAAGTTATGTAGATACACTAGATTTTGAAGACCACGTATTTAGATACTTTATCTGTCCTTTGTTGTTTGCTCCATTGAGCTTTATTTACTTTTTTAAGTTTCCTTTGGGTGGTGTTTATGAAAGATGAAAACGGTGGCATCAAATGGAGTAAATATAAAAAAAAATTATGATAACTCATAATTACTTTTAGTATAAAGACACTCAAAGAGGTTAAAAAAAATTCGACAAACATAAAAAGACAGAAGAAGTTTTTTTTAAATGGTAAGAAGAAAGACTCTGTCTATTCCTTAACCCGTACGGTGTTCTTGGTCTAGTATTTGCAGGCCAGTCACATGAGAGTAGGGGGGGAAGGTAATGGGAATCCCTACCCCCAGGTATCGCAGTTGGGAGGATCGATTTTATAACCTTAAGGTTATAGATCTCCAACTAAGGGCCTCTTCTCCCCAGCTTATTTTCAGTTCAATTCAGTTCAGTTCAGTTCAGTTGCAATTTCATTTCAGTTCCAATCAGTTCAGTTCAGTTCAGTTCAATTCAATTCAGTTCAATTCAGTTCCTAATTTATTTCTCTGATAATAAAACAATGATAATTATTATTATTATCAAAATTACGATTATTTTATCATTAATATTATTAATATTATTAATATTATTATTATTATTATTATTATTATTATTATTATTATTATTACTACTACTATTACTATTACTATTACTATTATTAATATTAATATTTATTTTAATATTATTATTGCAATTACTATTATATTATTATTATTATTATTATTATTATTATTATTATTATTATTATTATTATTATTACTACTACTATTGCATTTACTATTATTATTACTATTAATATTACTATTATTATTATTATTATTTTAATATTGCTAATTATTATTTTGCTAATTCTTTTTTTTCTATATGATTTTGCTAATTATATTGAAAATGATAATTCAAGCCTAAGAAGTACACATTTCAATAATAGTTGTCATTGCTAATTCTTTTTTTTTAATTCTTATTTATTATTACTATTCAATAGTTTATTTTTATTACTAGTTAATATATTATCATTATTATTAGATAATTTATTATTATTTAATAATTTATTATTATTATTTAATAACTTATTATTATTTTATTTAATAACTTATTATTATATTATTTAATAACTTATTATTATTAATAACTTATTTTTATGAATTTATTATCAATTAAATAATATTTTTATTTATTATAATTATTATTAAATATTAACATATTATATTATTAAAAACTATTATTATCATCAATTAATGTTTATTATATTATATTAATATTGTTATTACTATTATTTATTTATTAATGTATATTTATTAATTAATGATAGCTGTATTATTATCATTACTATTAGTTATAATTTAATTCAGTTCAGTTCAGTTGCAATCAGTTCAGTTCAGTTCAGTTCAATTCAATTCAGTTCAGTCTATTCAATCCAGTTCACTTCAGTTCAGTTGTGCCGAAGAAAACAGGCCTTAAATACAACAAGCTTGGTAAAAAAAAAGCGACAAGTACCCCAAATTCAAATACAAAATGTGCCTATAACAGGATACACATGCCAGCAAAGCGACAACTCTTTGGCAATTTTTTTTGGATATGTAGCCTTGTAGGCTTGGGAATGAGGGATTAAAATGTGAATGTCTGAATGATGTAGGACATTGCTACACCTACCCACCGGGTAGACAACCCACTACTAATAGAGCATTAAAAAAATAATTATTATGTTGAGTTGGATTCCATTACCACAACCCTCAACAAGTCTTTATTAATGGTGGGTAGTCTACCCGATGGGTAGACAAAGTTTTTCCGAATGATGTATAAGTGCACCCCTGGAAATTTAATTGTAGTAGCACACAATGATACCATGCTCCCCATTGTGGGAACACGTGAGAGACTGGCGAGGGTTTTATAATGATACTACTAACTTTCATCAGTTTTTTGGAATGCTCTTTTTGTCGTGGAGTTTCTATTTACCCTCTCTTCTAAAGATTCCATTTCTCTCTTAAAGTCAAATTCATATTCTATAATCTATATGCTCTCATATCCAATAAACCTACTTTCCTTTCTTTAACTTGTGAAATTTTACCATATTTTACTATAAACGTATACTTCATTATACTCTCTCCGTTTCTTTCAAGTTTACTCACTTCACTTTGAGGGAGAATCGATGAGGAAGTACAAAACTATGAGAGAGAAACTGGAGAAATGGAGAAACAAATTAAAAAGTGGGTTAAAATATTGAAAGGTAGATGACAGGTAGAAAAAGATGAGAAAGTAGATGGAACTTGTTACCAAAAATAGAAAAAGTAGCAGTGTGTAGATTATAAATGGAAACATACCAAAAAAAAGTGTGTAGATTAAAAAGAAACGGAGGGAATAGTCTTCTTAATTAGAATATGTTTTATTTCCATGAATTTATCTAAATTTATAGAAGTATTAATTTAATTACACCTAATTTGTGTGATTATCTCTAATTTTACCTTATTTTTACACTTGATTAAATTTAATTAATCCTAATTAGAACTAAAATTTATTTTTAAAAGAGGAAGATAACACACTCTCTTTATTTATTATCAATAATAATTTTTTTATAAAGGGTATTATTAAGAATAATTTAAGAATTTCAAGTGTATAAATTTCATTTTGTATATATGTCAAAAAAAATTAGTTACAAATTGAAGAGGATATTTAAGTATGATTTCACTATTCATGTTTCTATTTTTTGTTGCAGAAAATTAACATTGTTTCAACGGAAAAAAAAAGTAAATGAAGAATTGAAAATTCTCTGGCTATTAGATTAAGTAGTCATCTGGATTTTTTATAGGAAAATTTGCCAGAAACAATCTTTTTTAAGCAACTTTTTATCAGATACAACCTTTTAATTTTTTTTTGTCAAGACAAACCTTAAAACTAAAAAACTTTGCCAAAAGAAACCTGATGAAATCATTCCAGTATTGACCAAGTGTTTCTGATATTGATTCCGTTAATTATCGAAAAAAGCCCTCCCACACTATTTCCCTCCAATTCCTCAGCACTCCAAACTATTTTTCCTCCCTTTGTGCTGTCTATAAACATATTCTTTCTTGTTTCTCTCTTTCTAAAAAAAACCTAACCTTAATTCTCTTTCAATTTGTCTAAGATTATTTCTGACAAAAAGTTGCTTATAAAAGGTTGTTTTCGACAAATTTTCCTTTTATATACGGTTGCGTTATATGAGAATTGAAAATTAACATGAAGATTGTTAGAATGCTGACGGTAGTTACTAACTAAGCCTTGTCAATTTCTTTTTTTGAATAGCTAAGCCTTGTCAATTTCAATATACTTATTCCAAATTATGAGCAAATCAAAGACACATTTATCATTTTGTGGCTTCTTAGTTTTTGTTGAATTATTGATCATGACAAACAATATTTAAAGCGACTTGGAATGTGAAAAAGACCTTAAACTATCAAAAGTAATGGTAGAGGCCTAAGTAACAATTTTTGAGGGACAAACTCTTGCTTAAATAAGCATATTCCAATTTTAGCGACAAATTTGATCATGTTGATGCTTTGATGAGATAGGATACGTCTATTAAAAAAATATTGTTTCCACAAGAATACAATAAGCGAAATTTCCTCCTATTAGGGGAAACAAACTTGCTCAAAAAAATGGGGTAGCCTCATCCAATTGAGAAAGGAAACTCAACTCATACCTAAGCAAACCTCGAGATATGCCATCAATAGGAGGACTCGATATTGAGCATGTATTACTTTAGAATTGTATTATTCACTTAAAATGTAGATGATATATGACGCATCATTTAAACACCTTATGCACCGCATCTCTATTATACTACCTCCGTTAGAAAAAATGGACGTTGACGACAACTTGGTAAATTAAAAAACTCAAACGACAAATTGGTAAATTAAATTGGATCTGGCGACAATTAGACCATAAATTAGACCTCGGGTTAGAAAAAAACACACGCGTGTATTTCACTTGTTTCACTTTCGCATTTAACCATAAATTTATTACTTTTTTTCCCAATATTATCCCATGTAATTACAAGTTAAATCACAGAGCTATATTTGTTTTTTTCCCCAACTTTGTACTGTGGGGTTAGTGTCGTATAAATGAAGAAATCACGTAGGTTCTTTATATTATGAAATACAAATAGGAAGAAAGTTGTGTAATTTACCTCAACAAAGTCTGCTCCTTCCACCAACGTGAAATCGTGAATAACTATCCACCTTCACAATTGTAAATACAAAAAAGTTTCCATTTTCCACTTCTTTAAGTTCTGTCAAGTTCTAATAGCACCAAATATTCTTTTTTTTTTTTTTGAAAGGAAACACCAAATATTCTTGTTCTCTCACTTCAATTTGGGCCAACGCATTTGCCCTTCCTTTAGTTTTGATCTCTGTGTTTTTTTGGGATGAAAATCGTATAATGGAAGGAAGTTTAATAGACTAGGGGGGAAATAAAAAGTCACTAAATGAGAAAACAAAATTACACGCGCTTGTTTTCCAACCCGAGGCTTAATTTATGGTCTTATTGTCGTCAGATCCAATTTAATTTACCAATTTGTCGTTTGAGTTTTTTAATTTACCAAGTTGTCGTCAACGTCCATTTTTTTTTACGAATTTGGTCAATTGGCCTAATGCATGCACCATTTTTTATTTGGACACTATTCATCAATCACCTTTGACAATCTTTCTCTCACCATTATGTAAGAAAAAAATATAGTCATGTAGGATCTCGTTAGATTCGTCTCAATGTGAGGATTTCAAAAATCAATCTTTTTTAATTTTTACTTATACGCAATTAAAGATATTAATGTCCAAAAAAGTGTGTTGGTGTACGTAAAAAAATAAATGGCGCATGTATTGTGAAATGGGGATAGTATTACTCACTAAGGTATTGTTTGGTTGACCTTATATTGTATGTGAAATGTTTTTTTAACGGTTTTTTCACCAAATACCCTTGACAAATTTTTTTATTCACCAGATACCCCGACTTTTTGGGGAATTCACCATATACCCCTGACTTTTAAAAAAATGACACAAAATGCCCTTAATGACTAACGGCGGTTAACTCCGTTAGTCATTAACGTTAATTAACCCTAAAACACCTAATTAATCCTAAAAAAACCTAATTAACCTTAAAAAAAACTCTAATTAACCCTAAAAACCCTACAACCCTAACTAACCCTACAACCCTAACTAACCCCCCACCCACCCTTGACCCCACCACCCCCACCATACCACCCTCTTCCTCCTCCCCCGCCGCCTCCCCACCCGAGCCCACCACCCTTTCCCGCACGCCGCCCACCACTCCCACCGGCCCCCACCACCCCCTAACAGCCCCATACCCTGCGCCTCCCCTCCCCCTCCTCTGCGCCTCCCCCTCCCCGCCGCAAAATCGCTCCCCTCCCCCCCTCCCCTTCGAATCCCGCCGCAAAATCGTTCTCCCTTCGTCAACTCCGGCCTTTGGCACTCCATCATCAACACCGGCTTTCTGGTTGCTACACTATTTTCGACCTCTGGTTTCGGAACTCGATCATCGCCATTTCCATCATCTTCTCTCTTCGCTACTCTTTCTCCTTTCGCTCAAAACACTCAGCAGCAACAAAGAAAGCAGATTTTAAGGGGATGGGGAGCGATTTTGCGGCAGGATTCGAAGGAGAGGGGGGCCGCGGGATTCGAAGGGGAGGGGGAGCGATTTTGTGGCGGGGAGGGGGAGGCACGGGGGGCGGGGACGGGGAGGGGGCCCTTCGTGGGGGCTACGGGGAGGGGGCGGTGGGGCTAGGGTGGGGGGGCGGGCCGGGTGGGGCTAGGGTTGTTCGGGTGGGGGTGGTGGAGGGGCTGGTGGGGCTGGGGTTGGGGGGCTAGTTAGGCTAGTGGGGTTGGGGTGGGTTAGGGAGAGTTAGGTTTACTTAGGTTGACTTAGGGTTTTTTATGGTTGACTTAGAGTTACTTAGGGTTTTTAGGGTTAATTAACGCTAATGACTAACGGAGTTAACCGCCGTTAGTCATTAAGGGCATTTTTGTGTAATTTTTTTAAAGTCATGGGTATTTGGTGAATTTCTAAAAAAGTCGAGGTATCTGGTGAATAAAAAAATTTGTCAGGGGTATTTGGTGAAAAACCGTTTTTTTTAATGGGAATTCATAATAGATAAAATTGATTCTAATAATCCAACCTTTGGCCCGTTCGCTCAAATTAATCCCACATTTTAAATATTATTTAATAATCCAACATTCCAAACTTTATGACGTAGGAAGGTTAGCGGAAAAGTTCGACGAAGAAGTTCGTCGAAAAAGCCCGAAATGATTTCTACTAGACCTGATCAAACACCGGGCCGAGTTCGGGCGGCCGGGCCGGACAAAAAAATTTGCCCGTTGTGCGGGCCGGGCCCAAAACCGGGCCAAAAAAATTGTGCCCAAAGCCCGGTATTTCGGGCCGGGCCGAGCGGGCTTTTGCGGGCCAAAACGGGCCGGGCCCAAAATTTAGACTAAAAAGTCTTTTTTGGCTTGTCCAAAGCCTGCCCAAAAAAAAAAATTGGGCCGGGCCCGCCCGCGGGCCCAAAAAAACAGCCCAAGCCCGCCCAAAAACCGGGCCGGGCTGGAGTTGATCAGCTCTAATTTCTACTAGTCAGGCTCCCGGAGTCAGAATGCTTAATAACATACCTTTTCGGAAAGGGAAACGGGCCAACGAGTCAAATTCACAGCTACGACAGGCTTTTTAAGCCATCTGAGTTCGTTTAGGTCCCGAAATCAGCATTTTAATTATTTCCGGATTTAATTATTTCCTAATTTTCGTATTAGGGTTTTGTTTTGACTATTGAAACATTATTAGCCGTCATTAGAAGGCAGCTTTTCTTCTAATAATAATATCCCAGAGTTTTAACTCTTTTCTGGTGGATTCCGGAGTTTTTACAGATTTATCGCTTGTAATTCTGTCAGTTTGTTCTAGGAATTGCGCTTGCTTTCCTTTGATAATTCCGACTGCGTCTGGTGGTATCAGAGCAGGCTTTCTCCTGTTTCTTTTCGTATCTTAAACATCCATGGGGAACCAGTGACCGGAGCAGATCTTGAAGGAGTTACATCGGCTTTTACCACAACCCTTACTGCTTTGTCTGATCAGATGATTGCGTAAACTACGCAGATGAACAACATGCAGAATAATATTAATCAAGGAGACAGGAGAGGGGAACAGAATAAAGTTCCGCAGGGAAAAGGCAAACGAACTGTTGTTGCGGATAGTTCGAGTTCTGAGGAAGAAGAACCCTTCGAAGAATAAAGGAGTGATGAAGGTAATCATTACCATAAACATGATTATCGAGTGAAAGCTGATATTCCTTTGTTTTATGGAACCATGGGAGTGGAGGAATTTCTGGATTGGCAGATTGATGTCGATAGGTTTTTCGAAGTGATGGAGGTTCCTGAAAATAAACAAGTTAAGATGGTGGCGATTAGGTTGAAGAGCACTGCTGCTATTTGGTAGGATAAGTTGGTTATACAAAGGCAAAAACAAAGGAAGGGGCCAGTTAAGACTTGGCGGAGAATGAAGAAGTTGATGTTGGAGCGGTTTTTACCAGAAGATTATGAGCAGATTATGTATAAGATATATATAGAATGTGTTCAAGGGAAGAGGATTGTGATAGAATATACGGCGGAGTTTCTGCGGTTTTCTGAGCGCAACGATTTGGGAGAATCCGAAAGTCAGAAAGTGGCTCGATATATTAGTGGTTTGAAGAATTCCCTACAAGAGAAGATGGGCTTGCAAACTGTGAGGACTGTTTCAGAGGCATCCAGTTTGGCTTTAAAGGCGGAGCAAATAGAGAAATTCCCTCGAAATTTCTCGTCTTTCAGAAGATATTCACCCCAGAGTAACTTTGATTCTGTAGGTGAGAAGGAGAAGAGTGCAGTGACTAAGGATTCTAGTACTGCAAATAAAGGAGGTTCTAGTAGTGCGCAGCAAGGAAAGTCAACTGTTCAGAAGCAAAACAATCCCTATGCCAAACCAAGTGGGGACACTTGCTATCGCTGTAATGGCAAAGGTCACCGATCCAATGTTTGTCCAACTCGGAGAGTCACTGCTGTCTTAGAAGGGGATGGAGAGGAGTTTGAAGGAGAGAACGATGAGTATGCAGAGGAGGTGTCTGATGAGAGAGTTAACTTTGTACTGCAAAGGGTCATGTTAACCTCTAAAGACGAGGGCCAGCGCAAGAATTTGTTCAAGACTCATTGTTCAATTCAGAATAAGGTTTGTAACTTGATCGTGGATAATGGAAGTACGGAGAATCTGGTGTCACAGAAGTTGGTAGAATATTTGAAGTTGCCCACAGAACCTCATGAGAAACCATACACCCTGGGCTGGGTCAGCAAGGGGTCACAAGTTCGGGTCATAATGACTTGCAGAGTTCCCATCTCCATAGGGAAACACTACAAGGAAGAGGTAATTTGTGATGTTCTTGAAATGGATGTTTGTCATATTTTACTTGGTAGACCTTGGCAGTTTGATAATGATATGACTTATCGGGGAAGGGATAATGTGATAATGTTTACTTAGGGTATCCATAAAATTGCAATGGCTCCTGTTTTTAATTTTGACCATAAGCCAATGTAAAAAAAAATTAAAAAAGGGTTTGACAAAGATGATTACAAGATGAACAATGAATCTTCTAGGCGTGTTGGGACACTTTCCCAAAAGCAATATTCCTACCCTACACTGAGCACGGGTTACAAGGAATTCACTTCCGCGATACAAAGAAGAACAACGAAGATCACGCTCGTTATGAAATTCGTAGAATGAGAATAAGAAAATAAGAATTTGATGCAATGAAGAGAACTTGTGCTTATGGAACTTTGAGAGAGTTTCTCTGGTTTCTTTTCATTCACATATGTTAGATAATGATCATTAGAGCCTTTGCAACGTATTAAAAGAAGCAAAAACACGGCAATAACCGTCACTCGAAAACCCGCAAAACAGAAGAAACAAACAGAGAGCTTACGCTCCTCAAAGGAGCGAGCGCTCCTCTTAGGAGCGGGCGCTCCAAGGAGGAGCGAGCGCTCCTCCTCCCTTTCTTCACTTTGCGTTTTTTATCCGACTTCCTGCCGATTTTGTGCGAACGCTTCATCCGAGCAAGCGCTCTTCCATTAATGTATCATGTACATTAATCAACTCTAATTTACACATTACTTCAAGTCACAACACCTTATCCTATATGACTTAACGTAATGAACCATGAAAACCAACACTCCGATACTCTAAATATCCAACAGCCAAGGGGGAAGAAAACCAGTTTCTTAGTAATGACTTACAATGACAAATAACTAGATGAGGCTGTAAAAGAAACTGATTATTTATGTCCAGTGGTGGTTAAGGGGTTGTTAGGTGCTGAAAAGGAAGAAACCTCGATTCCTGTAGAAGTGTTGGAAATCTTAGAGGATTTCAAAGAATTGATTGTTGATGAGTTACTGAATGATTTACCTCCCATGCGTGACATACAACATCAGATTGATTTGAAACCTGGTTGTAGCCTACCAAACCTTCCCCACTATCGTATGAGCCCTAAGGAGAATGAGATTTTGAGGGAACAGATTGAGGACTTGTTGAAGAAAGGGTTCATTCGGGAGAGTATGAGTCCTTGTGCAGTTCCTATTCTTTTAGTCCCTAAGAAAGGAAATCAGTGGAGGATGTGTGTTGACAGCAGGGCCATCAATAAAATAACTATCAAGTATCGTTTCCCAATTCCTCGATTGGAAGACATGTTTGATGAATTATCGGGTTCTAAGGTGTTTTCGAAGATAAATCTGCGTAGTGGGTACCATCAGATTCGAATTCGACCTAGAGATGAGTGGAAGACAGCTTTTAAGAGCAAGGATGGGTTGTATGAGTGGTTGGTGATGCCATTCGGTTTGTCAAACGCACCTAGCACTTTCATGCAGTTGATGAATCAGGTTCTTCGTCCTTTTACTGGTTCTTTTGTTGTGGTTTATTTTGATGATATTCTTATTTACAGTAAGAACAAGAAAGATCATTTGGAGCATGAGATTCAGGTGTTGCAAGTTTTACAGGAGAACCAACTGTACATTAATATGAAAAAGTGTACATTATGTACCAACAAATTGCTCTTCTTAGGCTTTGTTGTTGGTGAAGAGGGCATTCAGGTGGATGAAGAGAAGGTGAGTGCAATCATAGATTGGCCCACACCTACATCAGTGACTGAAGTTCGTAGTTTCCATGGCCTGACAACTTTTTACAGGAGATTCATCAGGGATTTCAGTACCATTACCGCACTGATAACTGAATGTTTGAAGAAAGGGAAGTTCAAGTGGGGAGATGAGCAGGAACATAGTTTTTCTTAGATTAAAGAGAAGTTATGTAGTGCCCCGGCCCGGTGCTAGCCCTTTCTGATTTTGATAAAGTGTTTCAAGTTGAATGTGATGCCAGTGGGGTGGGTATTAAAGCTGTTTTGTCACAAGAGAAGAGACCAGTGGCTTATTTTAGTGAAAAATTGAGTGATGCTAGGCAGAAATGGAGTACTTATGATCAAGAGTTTTATGCAGTGTTTAGGGCACTGCGTCAGTGGGAACATTATATGGTTCAGCGGGAGTCCATTTTGTTCACTGACCATCAGGCGTTGAAGTTCCTTCACAGCCAGAAAGTGATAAATAAGATGCATGCTCGGTGGGTGAGTTTTCTGCAGAAATTCTCTTTCATTATACAGCATAAATCAGGGGCTCTAAACAAGGTGGCAGATGCGTTGAGCAGGAGAGCTTCCTTACTCATTACTTTAGCTCAAGAGATCGTGGGTTTTGAGTGTTTCAAGGAGTTGTATGAGGAGGATGTTGAATTCAAGGAGTTATGGGCCAACTGCAGTAAAGGGCAGCCTAGTGCAGATTTTCATATTCGGGATGGCTACCTTTTCAGAGGTGATCAGTTGTGTATTCCTTGTTCTTCCTTGAGAGAAAAGTTGATCAGGGATCTTCATGGTGGTGGGCTTGGAGGTCATTTGGGGAGGGACAAGACAATTGTTGGTTTAGAAGAGAGGTTTTATTGGCCTCACTTGAGGAGAGATGCTGGTGCTATAGTCCAAAAATGTCATGCTTGTCAACTGTCTAAAGGTCAGTCTCAAAATACTGGTCTTTATATGCCTTTGTCTATTCCTGATGACATTTGGCAAGATTTGGCGATGGATTTTGTGTTGGTTTTGCCTCGTACTCAACGAGGCGTGGATTCTGTTTTTGTGGTTGTTGATCGTTTTTCCAATATAACACATTTCATTGCTTGTAAGAAGACTGTTGATGCTTCAAATGTAGCAAAGCTAATTTTCAGGGAGGTGGTGAGACTTCATGGTGTTCCTACCTCTATCACTTCAGATGGGGACACCAAGTTTCTTAGCCATTTTTGGATTACTCTTTGGAGGATGTTTGGGACGGCGCTCAACAGGAGTTCTACAGCTCATCCACATACAGATGGGCAAACTGAAGTGACTAACAAGACGCTAGGGAATATGATTCGTAGTGTTTGTGGCGAAAAACCAAAACAGTGGGATTTGGCTTTACCCCAAGTGGAGTTTGCATACAACAGTGTTGTACATTCGGCTACAGGAAAATCACCATTTTCTCTGGTTTACACCTCTGTTCCTAGGCATGTGGTTGATCTGATTCAGCTTCCTAAGGATCCTGGAGTTAGTGTGGCTAGGGGTGTGCACTTTTGGACCGGGACCGGAATTCGGATCGGAACCGGACCGGACCGCACCGGAATTTTCCGGTCCGGTCCCCGGTCCATGAAAAGTTGAGGTTCCGGGTTTCCGGTCCGGTCCGGTCCAAAACCGGAATTTTCCTGTCCGGATCGGCGGACCGGAATTCCAGTTTTTTTTTTTTAAAAAAAAAAGTTTAAAGTTAAAAAAATGTTTAAAACTTAAAAAGTTAGAAAGTTAAAACCTCATATTTATTGCCTTTAAGATTATTGCTTTTATAATTATTATATTTTAATATAATGAATTTATTATTTATTGAAATCTAAGAAAAAGTTTTTTTTTTATAAAAAATATTAATTCCGGTCCAACCGGTCCAAAACCGGACCGGACCGGAATATTCCGGTCCGGTCCCGGTCGAAAAAAATTTGGATTCCGGTCCACCGGTCCGGTCCGGTTTTGGACCGGTGCACACCCCTAAGTGTGGCTGCTGGAAACATGGCAGAGGAGATTGTAGCTGTCAAAGAAGCTGTGAAGGATAAGTTACAGGCTACTGGGCTAAAAAATAAAGCTGCTGCTGATAAACGCAGGAGAGTCAAGGTTTTCAGTGTGGGAGATGATGTGATGGTATTTCTGCGTAAGGAGAGGTTCCCAATTGGTACCTACAGCAAGCTGAAGCCACGCAAGTATGGCCCGTTCAAGGTGACTCGCAAGATCAATGACATTGCCTACGTGGTAGCTCTCCCGGATGACATGAACATATCCAACACTTTCAATGTTGCTGACATTTATGATTACCATGCAGATTAGGTTCTTTATGACGATACGAACTCAAGGTCGACTTCTTCAGAGGTGGAGGAGACTGACGTAGGAAGGTTAACGGAAAAGTTCGACGAAGAAGTTCGTCGAAAAAGCCTGAAATGATTTCTACTAGTCAGGCTCTCGAAGTCAGAATGCTTAATAAAATACCTTTTCGGAAAGGGAAACGGGCCAACGAGTCAGCATTTTAATTATTTCCGGATTTTATTATTTCCTAATTTTCGTATTAGGGTTTCGTTTTGACTATTTAAACATTATTAGCCGTCATTAGAAGACAGCTTTTCTTCTAATAATAATATCCCAGACTTTTAACTCTTTTCTGGTGGATTCCGGAGTTTTTACAGATTTATCGCTTGTAATTCTATCAGTTTGTTCTAGGAATATAATTGCGCTTGCTTTTCCTTTGATAATTCCGACTGCGTCACTTTTAGTTTTTATCTGCTCATATTGAACCATGAAACCGAAAACCTGTTGAAGTTGTAAATTTTTTTCCATTTTACTCTTTTCTTCTCTAACCTTTTCCTCCCTTTCTCTCTTCTCCCCCTCACCACCCCTCAGTACTCACCAACAACCCCACCACCCTCTTCCCACCCCCTGCAAACAACCACCAAACCTGCCACCTGCGAGCACCCCCTCCCCTCCCCACCCTCTGTGAGCACCCCTTACCGCGCCGCCTGTGATAATACAAACCTCAACCAACCTCTTCCTCTCTCCTCCACGTCACACTCCTCCTACTCTTCTTCCTCAACCACTCTCTCTCTTACACCCAACCCACTGTTCTTCAACAACCTCGAACCCAACCCGAGGCAAGCTCATTTTCTACTCCAACTTTGGTTGTTTTTTCTACTCACTTGTCAAATTAATAGTGAAATGAAATGACAAATTCCTATTTTCTAAAAATTTGTATTATGCCCTTAATTTAAGTTTCTAACTTTCACCTTTCTCATTGTTCGTGTTTTTGGTTTCATTCTTCGGCATATTTTGAGGTAAGTTTGTGAAATTTTCTCTTTCTGGGTTGATGGAAATTGTCCAATTTCAAGATGGGTGTTCACTGATTTCAATTGGGGTTTCTGTTTTTATGTTTTCTTGTGAGAAATCTGTGGAAAGTAGATCACTTTTTGATGAAATCTGTGCAAAATCTGATGTGGGTAGTGTTGAAAATGATGATGAGAAGATGGGTTGTGATCAAATTGAGGAGAGAGAAATTCCGAAGTTTGATTCTGAAATTGCAAATGTTTCCAATGCCAGCACAAGTACTAGTTCTTTGCTGGGAATAGTGTTTATGCATTTATTGAAGAGGGGGTGGCAGGGTGTTGTGTGAAGAGGGGTGGGGGAGGGGATGACAAGGTGTTGTGTGAAGGGGGGTGGGGGAGAGGATGGCAGGGTGTTGCCCGCAGGGGATGGGGAGGAGGTGTCCCGCATGGGGTTTCTTGGTATAAGGAGAAGGCGGTTTTTTGGTGGTGGAGTCAGAGAGGGTGGAAGTGGTGGTGGACATGTGGTGTTGTTTACAGTGGGGGTGGTGGCGTTGGCCATGGTGGTGTTTTTGGTTGTGATGGTGGTGGTATGGTTTGTGGTTAATTTAATGGTTGGTGGTTAGATTAGTTTTAGTTAGGTTTAATTAAAATTAAAATTGATTAATTAAATTAAAATGAATTAGAATTTGACACGTGTACAATTGACCCTTTATACCGGTCACCAACCTTTTTCAACAGTCGGGTACAATATGAGCAGATCATGATAAAAGGTTGGATTATTAAAAAATAATCAAAAGGTAGGATTATTTTGAGCAAACGGTCCAAAGGTTGGATTATTAGAATCAATTTTTCCTTCATAATATGGCTTCTTGTTTGATTGATACTAAAATGCAAAAATGGGGAAAGTTGAAATTCATGGGAATTTGAAATTCCCACAAAATGTAATAATTGATTTACCTACCATCCCCTTGGCCACTCACAATTCCTGTGTAAGTTCCTATGAATTACAACTTCTCTTATGACTTACCAAACAACTTAGACTAATTCTTAGGAATTTCATAAGGGAATTAAATTCCCACAAACTGTAAATTCCTATGGACCGGGACAATAGTTCCTATAGCAACCAAACAAGCATTAAGTCGCCTACTTTCTCAATATAGAAAAAATCATAAAGTTGTCATAGATATGAATCTATATAGATAGCCCATGTCCCATGCTACCAATTAATCAAACAACCAGTATAAACAAATAGTACAAATACCCCCATCAAATATCAACTAAGATTTGGCTCACTTGACAAAGTTCTTATCTTAGATTTTAGAGATCTTGATCCGCAATTATTGGACCAAGACAATATGAAAGTTGAGGTATGATCAGAGTCCTTCAAGTCTTAACATTTAAAAAAACAGTTGCCGATCAAACAAGTCAAAGTGAAACAATCAATAAGCAACATCTATGTCAAACAATGCCCCTGGAAGTAACTTTCTCATTTTAGTTGAAAAAACTATTTACTATATACTAGTATTAGTGGTTGTTTGGTATACATGAAATTGTGTAGGCAATGAAAATTCCCATGATTTTCTAAAGTGGGTAGTTGTTTGGTTGACAGAAAATGGGGAAAATGGGGGCAATGAAATTTCCTGGGAAATTGGAATTCCCACAAAACATGGGAATTTATTCACATAGCCCCCCCCCCCCCTAATCAATCAAAATTCCAACATCAATTCATGAGAATTACAAATTCCTTGATATCAACCAAACACATTAGTCAATTTCTTAGGAATTACAAAAGGGAAATAACTTCCTAGTAAATGGAATTTCCCATGGGAATTAAATTCCAATATATACCAACCAACCACTAGTTTCTTTTTCAATTAGTTTCAATTCAATTTTTAAGGTCTCCAACCTAATAATATGTTTTCATATAGAGTGCCTCTTGGTTGTAGCATATTACACCATAACTTATTGAGTAAAACATCTCACATATGTGGACTAACATAGCTGTTTCAAGTCATTATAAAAGCTCTTTCATGTCATTATTATTGGTGTCTTTCGCATAATTTTGGAATTGTTTCATGTCATTTTTAAAATTATTTCATGTCATTTATAAAACTCTTTCATGTCAGTATTGCTATGTGTCATATCATTATTACTGACTTTTACATCATTTTTCCCCAAACTTGCATCTTTCCCCTATTTCATTATCATTTATCAACTCTTTATATACCACATCATTATTACATAAAAACTGATATCATTATTATTCATATTTATGTCATTTTTCTGCAATCTTGTATCATTTTCCCCTATTTCAAAATTATTCCTCAACTCTTTATATACCTTGTCATTATTACACAAATTGTATCATTTATAAGAGAAATTATATCATTATTACTCGCATCTATGTCATTTTTCAACAAACTTGTAATTTTTGCGTAAAAACATATGTCACGTAATGGAGAGAGATTTTTATTGTAAATAAACTTAACAATAGTATGTATAACTTTTATGTCATTTACTCATTCAAACCCTCCCTTCACCCCCTTTCTCCCGTCTACAAAGCAGATATCAAAATCAATTCACATAGCACGACAAATTACTCCCAAGTCAAACTAGACATGAGCATGATCGAATAAAAATATCGATTAACCTTCTCAAAAATAATAATGTCGATGAACAAGAAGGAAAAGCCAAGTATTGCGCCAAATCCAGATCGATGATATACTCATGCCCTAGGTTCTTCTTTCAAAGACCATCAACCTTCTTCCAAATTTTGCACTTTCTTCTTCCAAAATTTGCACTTTACTATAAGCTACTTTCTCAATCTAATTTATGGAAAAGAAAAGCTAGCCAAAACTTGTTACTAGTGAAGAATTATACTCAAGAACTTTTGAAATTCTTGTATTCACATTGTCGATAAAGTCATCTAGTTTCCCGAATTCAGAGTCACAATTGAAGTCGATTGGAGGAGTAATCGTCCTTTGTTCGTCGATTCGATCTGAAATTGGTTTGAATTTGATTTTTTTTGGTGTTTGGTGGAAATTGAATTGGAAGAAAAATGAAAGTTTGATAGTGGAGAAGAGAACATATTGAAGAGAGAAAGAAAGAAGGGTATGAGTTGAAAAGAAAAAGACGGAAAGATTTTACACGTGTGAAGATTTTTGTTGCACAATATATTATAGTGTAGCAGTTAAATTTAAGATTTTTTGTTTCATATAACCAAATGATGCAACTAATAGGAAATTGAGGGAGTATGGTTCTTGGCTATGTAATGGTAACCACAATATAAAACTTAACTAAAAAGTTAATAAAACCATTTTCCAAACTAAGGCCAATATAAAAATGGGCGATGACTTGAACAATTTTAAGAGTTTCATTTCACTACCCTTACAAAAAGAGTTTCATTTTACTAATTTTGAAATCACTTAAATGGTATTATCAAATTAGCTTAAGGGAGATCTAGATGTCCCCCCTCCCCCACAAGATAAGAAGGGAAGGTAAGGTCAAAAGTCATATCAACACAAGTGGGCCCGTTGAACCCGAAGTAGTTGGCCTGAATCTAAACCAGCCCAAGTCATCAATTAGAAAGAGAAGGAGGCTAATTTAATTATTTTTTAAAGGAGATAAACTCCAAAAACAGCTTCAACAACTTATTAGATGAGGTTCCCTATCAATATCCTCTAATTAAAAAATACAACTATAAACTTTGTTAATAAAGAGATCTCTTTCATGCTTTCTTAAAATGGTTGTTGCCAAAGTCTCCCACCTTTCTCCTTTCCTAGTTTCCAGTTTCCTTATGTGTGGATTGAAAAGAGCAAGAAAAAGCTCCAATCCTTGTTTCTCTATTTCATTTCTTTGTCGCTTTCATTAAAACTTCCAACACCTTTCTCCACCTAACTCTTTTTTTTAATCCATTACTTTCTATTACAATCACTTTATGTAGGAATGTAGCAATTTAATGCTGACGTTTTAATTCCAATTTCTTTCGATATAGTAATGCCCGCCAAAAAGTACGTACGTACTACTCTATTACATAACAATCATAATTATTATTCCAGTTCCCCAATTTTCTTGTTCTTTCATTTAGTCTATTTTTTTCATTAATTAAAAGCCTAATCACGTGAGCATGTGTCGAGAAAAGTTACTTTCGATGTCATTTAGTCTATTTTTTTCATTATTTATGACATTCGTTGCACCCAGGCCAATAGTTTGTAGTGTTTTGGCTACTAGTCAAAGTTGGTGGCATTAGATGCACCCGCACCATAATTTGTGGTGTTCGACCAATTTTGCCTTTGTTTGTTTTCCGAAACATTTTCATTCTCATAACCCAACTATTTTCATTCCAATTAATTAAACCATGAAATGGGTAGGACTTGTAAATTTGTCATTTAATAAACATTTTCGTTTCTAAAACAATAACTATTAATACATAATCACACGACGATATCACGAGGGAAATATGATTACAAATAGTTCAATTACATACTCAAGTTTATAGTGAGCATAGTACACTCAAGATTATTATATTGGTCATTAGGAGGCTACAAATGAGCTATCTCCCAATAACCAAAATAAGTAGAATAGGGTGAGTTTTTAATGAGCATGAATTAATCTTGGGTAGACCATGCATCCACGTCAATCAGTAGCATATGATCGACAGTTCACTACACCTACCACCAACTCTCTCTCGTGGGATCATCCGTGCTGGCGGAGAAACTCTCCCACCACCGTCAATTGGTCAATTCCTGCAAACCACGTTTGGTGGTGGTTTGGTCTTATCATACACCACGCCGGTTGCCTAATCATTGTATATCTTACAAATTAAGTTGGATTAATTATTTCATATGTGGAGTAAGAAGATAAAGTACCCAAAAAGAGAGTGGGTACTAGTAATGATGACCATCCCCCGCTACTATTGCGTGATTCCCTGACCCTACTTGTATTAGATGTAATCAAATGTTTACTCCTTTTGAAGAGATTGTTTTTGGGTGAGAACTGATTATGGTTATTTAAATCACTTAGCATTCACTTTATAGTGAGATAGCTCAACCTCTTAAGTGATAAGAGGCATAATACTACTACTATGTAGTATATCAACATGATTTCATTAAAGGAGTTTGCTGGTGGAATAATTGGGTGCCTCTAGTCTAGACCAATTAATTTTAACCTTTACTTCCTTTATTTTCTGAATTTTAACAATTTTGGTGAGAGTTTGGGTCCTTCTTAGTTCTCACTAGCAGGGGAATGGGGGTGGTGGACGACATAGAAGCCGAAGGACACGGTAGTATGGAAGGCTGGTGGGTTAAAAATAAGATTTTCCTCTAAATATTTTTGGCTTAAGTTCAATTAATTTCGAATAGGATAATTTGATAGTTAATTACGTGTTTGGAACCATTTAGACTCTCTTCTTTTCAACTTACTTTTGCTTATATGAACTTACTTCAACTTAAAAAAACTTATTAAACTTTATTAGTAGGGATGTCTAGGGTTGTTCAAAGACCAGGGTCGGATCGGAATCTGGACCGGACCGGACCGAACCGAAGATTCCGATCCGGTCCCCGGTCCGAAAAAATCCCGATTCCGGGTTTCCGGTCCGGTCCAAACTCGGAAATTTTTTTTCCCCGGTCCGGACCGGTGGACCGGAATTTTTGATTTTTTAGTAAAAAAAAATTATATGATAAAAAGTTTAAAAAGTAGTAAAAAGTTAGAAATTTAGAAACCTTCTATTTATAAACTTTAGAAATATTGTTATTAATATTATTAAAATTTTAATATATTTAATTTATAAATATTTTTAAATCAAATTAAAAATTATTTTTTTTAAAAAATAAAAATTCCGGTCCAATAGGTCCATGACCGGACCGGACCGGAAAAATTCAGGTCCAGACCGGAATTTTCCGGTCCGGTCCAGGTCCAAAATTTTTCCAGATTCAAGTCGACCAGTCCAGCCGGTTCCGGTCCTGGACCGGTGAACACCCCTAGGGATGTCAATTAGGCAGGGTGGATGCATAGGATGTCTCTCTACACCCGCACCTGCCTAACAATCTCATCCTTGTCCCTACCCCACCACCCATGGCAGAAAATTTTCCAAATCCATCCCCTTCCCAACGGATATGTATATAAAATTATCCCCGGCGCACCACCCACTTCATATCCCCAACTATTCTCCTAATAAACTTCAAGAGTGCTCAATAAGGTTATTAATAATATAACATGGATTTTTATTTAATAAAAATTACTAATATGTATATGTTTTTTTAGATAGGAGAGTATTGGATGGAGGAAAAGCGGGGCAAGCACGTATAGGGTGGGGCGGGTGGGGGTGGGTTCGGTATAACATAAAATCGACACTCTCCCCACCACCAATGGCAGGTATCATTTTCATCTCCATCTCCATCCTCGCCCCATCACCCGCCAAACCTAAAACCATCCCCAATTCCCCAGTTAACTGAGGCAAGCCTAGGGATGGGGCGGTCTCCTGCTTGACCCGCCCCACTGACATTCCTACTTATTAGACCATATCTAAACTTATTTGACATTATTTTGTGAGTGTGTCAAACCTTATTTTTCCTGAATTGAATATAGACCTTATTAGTTATTAGTCCTTATTACACCTTATCATAACTTATTTTTTCTTATAACGATTGAAAATAAGTTGAAAAAAATAGGGCTTTAGTGTATCTTTATTTTATATAGTTTCATAATAGATCATATATCTATTGGACCATAATTTTTTATTAGAAACTCATTTATTGATTTAAAGTCATACGACATCTGCAATAGAAGTCAAAATTAACAAATACATATCAAATTGAAATAAATATAATTCTAACATGGCAAAACTACGATTGTTGATGAGATCTAACACTTTTGAAAACCCTTATATTTTACATCGTTGTTTGATGCAGTCCTCTACAAAGGGTTCTATTGATCTGTTGTAGTTTTGAAGTAGAGCTAGATTCAATTTAAGCGATTGTAAACAAAGTACTGACATTTGTTGCAACCCTGCAGAAATTCCGATCAACCTTTAGAATTACAAAACAAGAACCAAAAATAAAGTATCCAAACTCTCACATGGATATATATAATTCAATATATGGGTTAGAAAAACTCTCCATTAAAAAGAGACTGAAGTTTATTAAAAACAATAACATAAAAGCTAATAACTAAGAGCACCAACATTGGTATAGCTCTCCAACATTACTCTCCAACCCATCTTTTACTTTCTCTCTCCTCAAGATACTCCCAAGATCACCCCTTCAAAAATTGTTAACAATGGTATTTACTCTCCAATGAGCTCTCCAATAAATCAAAAAGCAAAAAAAACGGAAAAAACCTAATTATCAATGACATGTGTCATCATATTATGCCAAGAGCATGCTCTCTCAATGCTCTTGGGGGAGAGCATTTCTCCAAGTCCTCTCCATGGAGGGCGAACGGAGAGCACCAATGTTGGGGTAGAGTTGGCTTTTCATTTTCTCTCTCCTTGGAGAGCTCCTTAGAGAGCACCAATGTTGGTACTCTAAAGGGTGATCGAAAATCAGGGTTTTGTGGAAAGAAAAGAGAGAAAAGAGGGAAGGATCAATGAGATTTTGGACCATCCGTAATTAGGTATATATATACATAAGCATCTAATTTTCCGTCTTCATGACTGAACGTGTGTTCAAAAACCAGTAAACACAACAACACCATTAAAGATTTTGATCAACAACTTTTTTGTAAAAACACAACTATTTACTTTTGGAAAACAAAAAAGTTACCACTATACATGAAATTGGTAAGTTTTATAACAACTTAAAGGAGTTAATATTTCAAACTTCCCAGAAACTACCTCTCTCACTTTCTCTCTCCTCAAGTCTCCCTCCACCTCTCTCTGCAGAGATCCCAAGCTACCTTTCCTACCACTGTCTGTGTCTCCTCATTCTCTCTCCTCTTTCTCCCCCTAAAACACCATAAAATATTTCTCCCTTATTATATCAATTCACGTACTACACTCTCAATGTTTTTCTACCTTGATCTCTGAAATTATATTTCCCCTCACAATAAATTCCCCCATTTTTCTCTCTCCTCCGCCATGGACGGCAACGAGTCCTCCTCCTTTCTCTCTCCTCATTAATTTTCCCCACTTTTTCCCCACGTCCTCTGTATAACCCATTTAATCAAATCCCATCAATTTAATTACTCAATTAAAAATCCATAGAATGAACAAGAAAAAGAAGCTAGAGAATGACTCTACTTCTACTTCTACTCTCTCACTCTAATTGTTCTAATAAGTCGCAAATTAGGGTTTATCTTTGTGATCAATTCATGGGTTGTGGTGCCTCGAAACCGGAAGATAATCTTCCATTAGTGAATTTTGTTAGAGAGAGAAAAAGCTTGATTAAATCTGCTTCTGATCATAGATTTGCTCTTGCTGCTGCTCATCTTGCTTATTTTACGCAATTAACTCAAGTTGGTGATTCTCTTTGTAGATTTGTTGAAGAAGAACTCATTCTTTCTGCTACTACTAATACGACGTCGTCTTCTTCGTTGTCTTCGCCTTCTTCGTTGTCTTCTCCTGTTCTTACTCTTCCTTCTGATTCTGCAACTAAAAACAAGAACAAAAATGTGGGTACTAAAAAGAAAAGGAAAATGAAAAAAGGGTCTTCTTCTTCTACCTCGATTTCTCATAATTTTAGAGATGAGGTAGATGAAGATGAAGATCAGCATTTGAATTTGAGTTCAGATGATGATCATGATCATGATCATGGTCATGGTCATCATGGTGATGATGATGATCTATTGGTGATTCTGGGCATCTTGATATTGAGGAAGAAGAAGATGAAGAGAGGAGAGAGAAAGTGAAGAAGAAATCATCTCCACAACCTGGGATTTCTTACATTCCTGATTCTGAGTTTTCTGGTAGTAGTAGTAATTTTATGAATTACCCTTATGATTCTTATGCTACTAATTACCCTGTTGATTCGTATAATAATAATGGTGTTCCGTCTAATTTTTATGCAAATCCTAATTTTAATTCGTATTACACGGATAATGGTTACAGTAATTATGATTATAATGGTGGTGGTAATTCATATGCTACTTCTTATACAACTTACTATATGAAGAAGTCTTCCACTAGAATTCCCTCAGTTATTTATGAGGAACCTAAACAGAATCCTGTTTATTCATATTCTGAATACCCTGCTCAATCGAATTACTCGAATTTCGGGTTTTCGACGAATTTGGAGGAGCAGCAGCAGAGGCGGCCTCAGCAACAGCAACAGCAGCAGCAGCAGCAAAGGCCGCCAACGCCACCTTCGCCGAAGGTGTCAGCATGGGATTATTTTAATCCATTTGAGACTTTGGAGGGTGGGGGTTATCCTGGTTTTGTAGGTCAGAATAGTTATGGGATCGAGTCGAATGCGAGTAGTCCGGATTCGAGGGAGGTTAGGGAGAGGGAAGGGATTCCGGAGTTGGAGGAGGAGACTGAGAGTGAAATCAGTAAGGAGCGTTATTATTATGATAAGAAGAAAGTGCAGGATGAGCTTAGTTTTAACAGAAGTAAGAATAGGTCAGTTCATTTTGAAGATGGGAAGGGGAAGAATAAGAAGAATAATGTTAGTTTTGATGAGGGTACTTCAAAAGGAGCGAGGGCGAGGGTGCCTTTGCAGCATCCACAGAGGGAGGAGCTGAAGCCGGAGCCAGCAGTTGAGATGGAGAGAGAGGTGGAGAGTGTTGAGGTGAGGGATGTGAAGGAAAGTAGCAGCATTAGTAGTCCTGAGACTGATAGTAGCATTTCTACAAGTATAGAGGATTTGTCTGTTAGAAAGAAAGGGGTGAGCTTTGAGGTGGGTGAGAGTGGAGATGGAAGTGGAAGTAGAGGAGGTGGTGGTGTAGGTGGAGCGGGCGCTTCATCTCATGATATCGAATCATCGAAGCAAAGTAGCTCTACGATATTATCAGCCCATGGCACCCGTGATCTTAGAGAGGTTGTCAGGGAAATCAAAGATGAGTTTGAGGCTGCTACTGATTATGGAAAAGAGGTTTCTGTGTTGCTTGAAGTGGGGAAAGAACCGTACAAGTCTCGGTCCACCTTTTTGAAAGGTAAAAGAACTCAATTACTCTATCTATCTACACATAATTACTGATTTCTCTCTTGTTAATTCTCTTCATAAGCAACTTTGTGTCTGAAAGAATTCTTGTGATTTTGGCAAATGTTATAGTGTTCTGCACTTATTTCGCGGAGATAGATGTACTTGATAATTAGGAAGTAGAAGAGAATTAGATGCATTTTCTTGGTGCTAAGCTGCTGGTGGCAGGGGGCTTACTGAAAAGAAATTTGATAGTATGTTTACAGTTTTAGCTCACATCAAAATGTTGGAATTCATTTCATCTCTTAATAATAAAATTCCCTGTTATTATGAGCTCAGGAAGGAGCTGAGATCTGAGTTTATTTTCTGAATAAGATAAACTTTTCATGCAAAAATTTATGGTTATATATATTGATATTAGTTTTGCTTTGGCCCATTATCTTTCTAAAATGTCCTATTCATCATTTATCTTGTTTACATTATTTCATTTAAGTTAGCATAAGTGATATGTCTGCTAATAGGGGAGCATTCTTGTCTTTACAGTGCTTCTGGCAAGAATCTGCGCTACATCACTGTCATCTTCATATTCTCCATCTTCCCCGTCTGGAGATCAACCTGGGACCGCTGAGGAGAATTTTGACTCTCGAAGCCTTGCATCAACTTTGGAGAAGCTATATGTGTGGGAGAAGAAACTATATAAGGAAGTCAAGGTGTGCTTGTGATATCTCTCTCCTTGTTCTCTTGGAATTATGGTTGTGTCACATTGTTTTGCAAATGTCTTTGACAACTATGTATCCTTGCCTGAGTTAAGGTGCTTGGAGTCTGTGAATTAGGTCAAGTGAAAAGATGGACATAATTTGAAGTTTTAACATCTCCATAAAGGAAGTTAAGAGCTCTTTTCTAATCCAAAATGTTTGTTTAGGCTGGAAATCATGTTTATTAAGAAGAATAGTCAAAACAAAGAAGATAAACATTCATATCCTTGCTTGAATTTGTAAAAATGGGTTACTTTTGGTTTGTTACCTCTATTACTCGTACACATGAGCATATTAGTTGACACCCTATTATTATTATGAAGGGTATAAAAGAAAGCAAATCATTTTTGTTGTCTTTTTTGTTGACTGGAGAGCCTTTGAGGATTCATAAAAGTCAAACGCTGTATTTGCTTATAATTTTTAATAGTACTACCAGTAAGCATGTTCGGTACTAGCTGTGGAATGGATCAAACCACTGGCTACTCCAATTCTTGGTGCTAAAGTTCCAGGTAGAGGACTTGGAACTTAGTATTTTAAGTAGTGATTTCGAAAAACTAATGAAACTGGATTTCAGATGGTTAGACGTAGAATCTGTAAAATCTGTAAGTAGATACCCTTTATCCATGTTTTCACCCTTCATTTTAAGGAAATTATTCTTGTTCTTTGAGTAACTTTACATATAATTGTTACCTTAATCACTAGTTTGGCCGACCAATTTTTAATTAATCTATTAGATGGACTACCATAATAACCAAACACCAAACGTTTATTAGCTATTAAAACAACCAGGGGACTAGTTGAGTTTGTTGAATATGCTTAAAATATTTGGGAGGTGCAGTGCCTTTTCTTGTGCATGATATCTCATTTGTCATTCCCTGCAGAAAAACTTTAAAATCAACAGAAACTGACCACTATCTAAACTCTTTGACATTGAAAATTTAAATTGAGTCAAGTGGGATAACGTAAATGTTGATTGATTAATGTTTTGTGGTGATGCCTGTAAGTTCCTCTGTTTCGCAGCTCTGCATACTTTGCCTATATTAACAATAGATTTTTTTTACTAGTAATGGGATATTTGGATTATTTCGGACAGCACTTCTATCTGTCTTATGCTGCATATACTTCAAAAGGTTTCAGTCCATGGGTTTTCATGACCTTTTGCTATTTATCTCTGGGAATTCTTGATGGTTGCATTCTGATGTCCTATTACGTTTTCAGATTTAAAGTATTTCTTATGAGCATTCTGGACATTGTGATTTTGAAAATCTAGTACACTTCTGTTACATTCTTTCTCAATTTGTTTAGGGCGTTGTGCTGGTTTTAGGATGAAGAAAGGCTCAGGGTTATGTATGAGAAGCAGTGCAAGAAGCTGAAAACTCTGGACGATAAAGGTGCTGAGACTAGTAAGATTGAAGCTACTCAGGCTTCAATAAGAAAGCTCCTGACCAGAATTAATGTGAGTGTCAGAGCTGTTGATTCTGTATCCCGCAGGATACACAAATTAAGGGATGAAGAATTGCAGCCTCGAATGAAAGAATTGATTTATGGGTACGAAAACAATCCTTTACTGCTTATTGTGTATCAATTGATGCTGTTAGTGACTGATTGATCATGCATCATCTATGGGACGTTTAGCAATTACCATTCTATGTTAGCTTTATATATGTATGTGGGAAGCTGAACGTTTTGAAATTTGAATATGAATGTCCTATATCTGTTTGCGGTTCTCTTACCTTGCCAAAGGGTCTAGCGATAAACAGACATTAGTCAATTGGTTGTGTTTCTTGATTTTGCCACTACTGGTCTCATTATATGATCTTTTTATTAGGCGGTCTTCTTGACTTTATACCCGTTGTGCAACTGTGAATGCCTACTATTGTGATTGATATTGTAAATGTCTACTACTTTTGTGATTGATATTGGTAAATGTTTACTACTTGTGCTTCCTGGGCTCTTTTTAGTGTTTTTGATGCCTTTGAATCTATTTTCATTTATTGTATATGTTCTGCACTGAATGCATGTTCTGATGGAAAAGAGACGGAAAAATTAGGATTACTATGTTGATTTTTTGTAACGCAGATTGTTCTTCAAACATGATATAGCTTATATGGGGAATACAATTAACCAATTACCTTCCTGCAGGTTGAGAAAGATGTGGAAGTTGATGCTTAAATGTCACCAGAAGCAATTCCGAGCTATCCTAGAAAGTAAAACTCGTGCTTTGAAAGCAAACACCGGATTGAGAAGAGATTCAAGTGTGAGGGCTACTATTCAGCTTGAAGCAGAGCTATTAAAGTGGTGTCATCGTTTTAACAACTGGGTAGAGATGCAAAGGTCCTATGCCGAGACTTTGAATGGCTGGCTTGCGAAGTGCATTCACTATGAACCCGAAGAGACACCAGACGGTTTCGTACCTTTTTCTCCCTCCCGAATTGGTGCTCCACCGGTGTTTGTAATATGCCATGACTGGAAACAAGCAATGGAAAGAGTATCAGGGTCAGAGGTGCAAACATCAATGAATGATTTTGCTACAAGCTTGCATCAATTGTGGGAAAGACAAGATGAAGAGCAACGACGAAGGGTGAAAGCCGAGAACATGTACAAAGATTTCGAGAAACAAATCCGTGGGATCAGGATGGACAGGCAAAGGAGGGGACATGATCACGACGATGCCTTGTCAGACAAGAATAGTCTCTCGATGATTGCTTCTGAAAGTGGGATTTCTCCGCTTGATGATCTAAAGGTGGATTTAGACTCAATGAGACAAAGGGTTAAGGAAGAGCGAGCAGGCCACAAGGAAGCCGTTAAGCTAGTACATGATGCAGTATCTCGCACCATACAAGCTGGTTTGATTCCGATATTTGAGTCATTAGAGAGTTTTACATCAGAAGCTTCGAAAGCTTTTGACGATGTCAGGTTAGAACATGGCAGTAGAAGTTCATGAGGAATCATGTACCAATAGACAATATAGTGGGGTTTAGGTTAGAAATAGAGAGATGAGCATAGACCTTAGGCATTGTAGGAAAGCAACTGATAAGTACTAGGTTTATATGAACAAGAAGTTGGTTTCTGCTTCTGCAATAGGGTAGAGTTAATTAGCATCTCTTGTACAAAAATTTTGTTAATTAATTTCATTCATTTAGGTCAAAGTACTAGTGTCAACTGTGATGGTGGCATAGAGAAGTTACACGATAGTGTCAAAGTACTAGTTTCAAATGTGAAATATGTAACATTTTATTGGTAATGATCTGGACTTGAGTTGATCTTCCATCAAAGCTATTAAAATCATACTTCATTTGTTTCTTTTCAAGTGCATTACTTTGACTTTACACTATTCACACACTTTATTTTGACTATATTTTTGTATTAATAAAAATGATCATATAAAATGTTGTTGAATTTATTTCAATAAATATTTTCATAATATCTACTTTTTATAATTATTACAAATGCGTAATTATAGATATTAATGGTCAAAGTTGTACTTTAACATATGTGAAAATCAAACTGTTGCACTTATTTAGAAATAGAGTAGTAACATATTCTTGTGAAAAAGATCATATTCTTCTTATTCTGCCATTAATTGACAAATGGGCTTTTTCTTGATAAAAAAAAGAAAGAACCTATTGTTTCTAGAACGAAATAGAACTCTGATTAGAAAAGAGGATGGCGATGGATAATATAAGTAGAATCTATAATCTATAATAATATCTATTAATACTCCCTCCGTCCCTTAATAGATTGCTCATTTCTAATTTGGGCACTATTCATAGGTAAAGAAAGTCCTCAAAAACAATTTCCAATATATAAGATAAAACATAGTACGTGTGCCAAATCGTGTTGGATTCAATGCCGCAGTACATTTTGAAAATCAAACTTTTATAATTTTTACTAATATATAATTAAAGATATTAACGATACAAAACATGCATTGGCAAACGTGCATTAGAAAAATGGGCAATCTATTAAGGGACAGAGGGAGTATTATTCAAGGCGTCAAACATGTCGGATAAGGTCATGCTCTGTCTATAGATAAACTATTGAGATACCCTCGATACAAACACAACTTGTATAATAGATGGGTCAAGAATAATAAACAAGAATTATACGAACAACTGCCTGCCTTTCGGCTTTCATTACGACTTGCAAACTTCCATTACAATTAACAAACCAGCGAGGGGTCTTAATAACCAAATTACAAAATTAAAGGTTCAAAATGAAACAAATTTTTAATCATCTAACAATTTCGGCAGCAACCCAATTTCTTCATGCGGACAATAAATGTAAACCTTGCAATTACTTACTATAGAATTTCATGGTAGTGTCTTTATTGGACTTAATAAGCTCAAAAACGACGGGCTGGCCAATTTTTAAGCCATAAGCTTTATAAAAAGAAGGCCATCTGTAAATATAGTGCTTTTGGTACTTTTGACAGTACCTTAGTCCCATTTTCCATTGTTTCCCTTCATCGTCTAGCAACATGAAGTTAAACCTTTTCCTTCCTATCCCAATTTCGTAGGCAATTTCCCTTGGAATTTCCTGCACAAAAATAAAATAAGATTAAAAGGGATGTGAAAGTTTTAATTTTTTTTTTGGATGACTTTGATCAATGAGAGGAATAACTCGATAATTTCTTATAAATTACTCCCCGTCCCATATTATATTACATGATTCTGTTTTTTCAAAAGGTATATATAAAATGAATAGAGCCTTTAATAAATGACAAGGAGCTACACTTCATTTATTATCTCATATTATATAAGTCACGGAGTTACACTTCATTTATTACTGTTTGCTAATTAGCAATGACAACAATTGATTTCAAGTTTGTTGTCAAATCAATATATGTAATTTGTAATATGTGTGAATTTTTAGTTATTACACGCAATACATATTTTTAGTTACAATTACAAGTCTACTCCTATGTCTATATAACTTTTAAAATTTCAAACAAAAAACTAGAAATTGACAATTATATTGAACATAGATTACTTACTATATCACCACTAGCAAGGGAAGTTTCATGGACAACATCACGGAAATAAGGACGACTCCTTGGTTTAAAGGTTACAGTTGCATTTGGATCTTCCTCATTTCCCATCATCTCCAACCCTACACAAAATGTCCAATATAAATATATATATAAAAAAGCATACCTCTTTAATTAGTAATTAGTATCATGGCAAGAACAAGGAAATTGAAAAAGTTACAGAATGTTGAATTTAACCCGAAACCCATTACCAGCTTGACACCCCGACTGGTCCTAAATCCCAAACAAATACTTGGAGTAGGAATCGAGCTCACTGTATTGTTACATATATGGCCACTATATGATACATATATAGACAAGATCATAATGTATCTTTGTTTTTGAAAAAGGAGACAAGATCATAATGTTGAAGAAACAAGAATAAGGCCATATTATTGGGTACTTCATATATATTACTAGTAAAACTCATACCTTCGATATTATCACATGAAGTACAGATACCGTAATCTCTTGGAATTTTGGAGGGCTTCTTCACTTTAGCTTTAGATAAATCAACATCAAAAGCTGGAAATTCGCGTTCACAACCACTGGGATCATAGATTAAAACGTCGAAAACCCAGTTTCCTTGGTGTTTAAACACCAAAAAATCACCTATTTGTAGGTTATGATCTTTGCAAAATATTTCCCACCCATCTTTGAAGTTAAACCTGGGAAATTCAACCTCAACAAACCATGGCTTAGTTGATTTGCTATCATATAAAATGGCACACTTCTCTTCGTCTCGATTCGCTTCACTAACTTGTAGATGCTTATGGAAGGACTTTGGAATTACCTATCAATATTCAAGCATATATTGCAACAATAATATTATTAGAATATCACTTGTAAATGGAGTACATCTAATTAACATGAAACAACGTAACATCTTTAGAAGATTGAAAAAGAAAACTTACAAAATTAGTGTGGAAGTTGGGGAGGAGAGGCTGGAAAAAACGAGCCTTCTTGGGGAATAACTTGCTACTTGAAGGTGATCTCATACTTAGGCCTGTTCGGCAACCGCTTTTGGACTAGCTTTTAGTGTTAAAATCCGTGCAAAAGTTGTTTGTAAGCAAAATGAACCAAGAAGAATTGAAGGTGCTTTCGCTGTCGGGTCTGCTTCAAAGCTTCTCGATGTCTTTGGCGTCGTCGGCGGCGGTGAAGGTGTTGGTTGTGGTGGTGGTTGCGGCAACCGTGTCAGCCATTGATGGTGGTGCTTTTTACTTTATTTTGGCTGTTTATTCTGGTGCTATGTAGAATTTATTGCGTTACGTTAGTCGGAAGTTAGAATTTATTGCGTTCATCATAGAACCAATTTCATGAGTTCACTGATCTGGGACTATGGAGGATTGAGGGTGTGGTTGAGAGATTGATTCAGTGGGTTTCTCTATAGCTTACTACTTGTAGAAGTGGGCTTTTATGTTGTAGATACGTCATAGTAGTTCTTTATTGTGTTGATCTTCTATATGTGTTTGTTTGGTTTATTAATACTTCTAAGCTTTGCTTGGCTAGTTGTAGAATGATGGAGAAATTAAATATGGGTGGAATTAATATGAGTGGATTTAATTTTGGAGGATGGTGTTAGGGCATGCTTAGTGGGGATGAACAATTTTTTTCTTTTTCTTAGGTAGACAGGTATTAATGTATGTGGCATTAATGACGGTATATTAGAAATGATATTTAGGACAATGAAGTAAATTTACGTATAAAAATTTCCCAAAAGAGAAATGATGTATGTATTGAGAAACATCCATAAAAGGAATATGTTGCATCTATTAAGAAACGGATGAAGTATGAAGTGTGTATATTTGAATGTCATCTTTAAGAGTCCTAAGATTTAACTAAAATGTATCTATTATAAAAAGAAATAATGCATTATGTTCACAATATAAACATTGAACTTGACCATAAAATAATTAATCTTGTTATTGAGATTAATATTATAATTAAATAATATGTCATTTTATTCTTACATAATCTCTACAACTATTTTTACCAAACACTTATATTTTAAACATCTACTTTCACAGCTAAAAGTTGACAACTACTAGCAGACAGCTAAAAGCTACTCGAACAGCTAACAGCTACTCCAACAGCTAACATCTGCTTTTGCCGAACAGGCCCTAAAGTATATGTATAGGAACTAATTATTTTCAAAAAAGAAATACTGTGAAAATGATTCCAATACTAGTGGTGGGTGAATTTTTAATAACTTGGGTTCACAAGAAGTAAGGGTATGTTGTCCTCAAGTTACTAAAACTAGTCTTATATGCACGCGATACGTGCAAAAGAATATAAATTTATTCATATATAATAGTCAATAGAGATAGAGATACAATTATCTTTTTTTTTTGTTTACTTAAAGCAGGCAGTTAACTTTCCTTTTTTCCGTTTTCTATTTTTTTGGTGTCCCCCATGTGTTGCCTTATATAATAGAGATAAGTTTAAGCAAAATAAGTTAAGTTCAATGAAAATAAGTTAAGTTCAACTAAAATAAGTTAAATTAAATCCTTTCCAAAAAAAAGTTAAATTAAACTAAAATAAGTTAAGTTAAGAAAAAAAAAAGAGATAAGTTCATAAAAAAAAAGTTGCAGTTAAGGAAATCTGAAAAATGATCAGATTGATGTGATAAGTAAAGGTCCTAAAAAAGTCATTTACTCCGCAATTTAGGCAAAAAAAGAATTGTGGGGTGAAATCAAAATAAGCTTAAGTTCAAGAAAATAAGTTAAGCCTCAACAAGATAGTGCTCAAAAAAAATACTTTCGGTTAGGCAAAAATAAGTTAAGTTTACAAAGATAAATTAAGTTAAATAAAAATAAGGTCCCCTCAAAAAAGAAAGTGAATAGCACCTACCATAAAGTTTTGAAATACATATAGAAGTACTTCATCCATTTTTTAACAAGTACCACATTTTCCTTTTAGGGGTAATAGCACAATAAGTTACACATAGCTCAAAGTAGTAAAAAGTACTTATCATTTATTACATCTTTGCCATCATTTAATTGTTTCACCTACTTACTTTTTTCAATACTTAAATTTGATTGGTTAAACATGTGGTCCCAACTTTCTCATGCTCATTGGTATTACTCCACTTTCTTTTTGTGTAGTACAACCAATATTAATGGAGCAGAGTAATAACTCTAGATTTTCTTGATTTGATTCCTCAGTTTCGTGTAGATGTGAGAACCGAAGATGGCCGGAGATCACATCTAGGAGCAATTAATGTGAAAATGAAAAAGAAGGCCACTACAAAATGGGTTTTTGCGTTTACTAAGCGCTCCGTTTCTTTTGACCGAATAAATGGAAATTCGGGTCGTCGATCGATCGGACCGATCGATCGATCGATCGGCCGCATCGATCGGCTCGAATCGATCGCTGGCCTCGGCCCGCTTTACTTATTCGGCCCCCAGATCGATCGCCCGTACTACAACTTATTGATTTTATTATTATTATTATTATTATCATCATCATCATCATTATTATTATTAATATTATTATTATTACTATAATTATTATTACTATTATTATTATTATATTCTTATTATTATTATTATTATTATTATGGTTATTGTTATTATTATTATTGTTATTATTATTATTATTATTACTATTATTATTATTACTATTATTATTATTATTATATTATTATTATTATTATTATTATTATTATTATTATTATTATTATTATTGTCAAATATAGTTTTGTATTTTTTTAAAAATATATGTCAAATATAGTTTTGTAAATATAGGAGTAGTCAAATGTATGTAAATATAGTTTTGTATTTTGTAAATTAGGCAAGTCAATATTTTGTTGCTTAGAATTAGGAGTCATACATGCTATTGTTACTATTCTACAATATTAGGCGTGAAACATGCTATTGGTTTTGTATATATTGACTTGCGAATAGCAATCTTGGAGGAAAATATTATATTAATAATATTATTACTTCATATCATTATTAGTCTACTTGTTATTATTAATATTACTCAATTCATAAGAATATTATTATTATGCATATTATTAGTATTAGTATTAATATTATTATTATCATTATCATTAATATTATTAATTATTATCATTATCAATGATGATAAAAATATTACTCTACTTGTAATTATTAATAATACTCAATCTCGGATCGGTTTAGCTCGGATCGGATCGGTCGCCGGCTTAGTTCGGGCCAGTTCGGCTCGGCTTAGACTTATTCGCCTCGGCTCGGACTTATTCATTTCATTTCGCTCCGCTCGTACTTATTCACCCAAAAAAGCAATGTGTTCCCTAATTGTCCGAGGTGTAACATAATCGTGGAAATTCCAGGAAGTATTTCCTAGGAGTTATTGTTTTATATTTACTTGTTACTTACTATAAGTGGAAAGAAATTGTGCCAGAAGACGATGGTAAAGTTCTAGGCCACTAGCTGAATATGCGAAAAATATGGTTGGTTGATAATAAATCCCTCCACACCTTCCAAAGTTCCCTTCCCTAGAGAAGGAGATAGAGTGAGATAAATTGGAATGTGCAATATTTGTTAGCCCTTTGAGTAGCCATGCAGATCGGGACACTATTTAAATTTTACATTATTCATATTATTGGATATAAACAATAGTACATTACTCACCTTTCAAGATTGCGTAAATATATCTAAAAGGCGTAGCCTTTCACAAAACTTCATCACGTGTAAACTTCAGTTGAAACGATCTCGCGTGATCGTGCACACAATTTATTGATTTCGATTGGATTTCTATATAGGTCATCCAAAAATAAATAATAAAGGAGATATCTACTATGCTCGAACCTAAAACTATTTGCTTCTTATCATGACATATTTCAACCACTAATTAAGCAAATGAAAGAAAAGATGCATCTTGAAATAATTAATAGCAATATAGTGTTATTTGCCTATAAGAGAGGAGAAACAATAAAGTCATAATAATATATGATCATATTATTACATTCACAACCAATTCAATGGCACATCCTATACTTTGACATCCCGTTAATTTCGTGAATCACCATGCACCTCTATCATCAAACTATTTAACTTTGTAATATAATTACCTCGTTATTATTTTACTCTTGACCATCAATATTACCATCCTCTATTGTGATCCATGTAAAAATTAGCTCATTGATTAACAAGGGAACTTGAAAATGTAAACATATACATCATATGAGATACCTTTATTTTTTCCAAACTTATCAAAACAACTTTCTAATTTTTTATAAACCTTTACTTATTTAATTTGAATTTTTTAAATTATTCTAAAAGCTTATTTTGAAATTTTCTTAATTTCTCTAAAATTTTCGTAACTTTTTTGGAAATAAGCAATAATAAATTGAAGAGAACATACCTTTGATATAACCTCCTTCTCAAAGCATTATCATTTAGTTCATTTTCTTTTTTACGGTCTCTAAAACATGTTTATGAGTATAGGAGTATTACTTGACTATCAAAATGAAATTTTTTTATATATCTTCTAGTGAAAAATTATAGTCAAAATGATAAACTTCAACTTCAATGAAACTATTGAGTAAAGTATTTTTTAAGATGGTTGGAGTATATTGAGGGTCCGTTCTGTTCAACTTATTTTGTCTTATCTTATCTTATCTTATCTTATAAGATCTTATAAAATCTTATCTGATCTGATCTTATCTTATCTTATAAGATAGTTTATTGTGCGTGTCTAACATCTTATCTTATCTGATCTTATCTGATCTTATCTTATAAAATCTTATATAAGTTAAAATAAGTTGAACAGAACGGACCCTGAATTATACGATATATATTTATTTTCTTATTGATTAAATTTGAATATTAATTATGCACCAAAAATATTGAATATTAAATCTTTATAATTAATTCATCATCTTAACTAATTTAGTTCGGTCGAACTAAATTAGTTTAGAAAATATAAATCTAAAAGATTGACTCATATATCTTTTTAAAAGAATATAGATTAATAGAATATTTTTTCCCAAAATAACTCACAAAATTTATGCAAACACGTATTATTTTGGATTTTATTATAGTATAAATATAATGTCATACAATGATTTGTAAATAATTTGGTTTTAAAGTGATTTTTTCTATTTAATTTATACACGATCTCGAGACCAAAAAATTCTATTTGCACATATATAATTCGTGTGCCAGCTCTAATTAACGATGATAGAGATTTAAATCATTTAATCACAAGAAAATCCCCATTATCACAAAAAAATTAAAATCTCCCATCTAAAATCCTACTTGTCAAACAACAATTGGACAAACATCGTCACACATATAATACAATTACATTATTTTATACTCATACACTTCTCATTCGTACGCTACAGTAAGTCATAGTTATTTATCCACGAATCAACACCCAATAAAACCCTGCCACGTAGATAAACAACCTCAAAAACTAACACGTGATTCGAACATTTTCTCTTCTTTCTCTCTCTCTTCCATTTCTTCTTCACTTCCTACTTCTCTTTTATAAACTCATGCTTTCACAAGAGTTTTAGAGTAGAAAATATTTGAGGAGAGAGAAAAAATATGGCGATTTCTAGGGTTTCGATATTTGTGATTTCTCTTTTAGCTTTATTTGCTTCGATCTCTGCTTCTGAAAGTAGTGAAGTATCTGATTCAAAGGAGTTTGTTCTTACTCTTGATCACTCGAATTTCTCTGAAACTATCGCCAAACATGACTTTATTCTCGTCGAATTTTACGCTCCATGGTATTGTATTTCAATTCAATCTTATTTTTGTTTTATTGTTGATTTGAATTTGAAGTTTTGATGCTTTTTTTGTGCGAATTTTGTGCTTTTTTTTTTTTGTAGAATTGGTGTTTGATTTGTTACATTTGATGATTATTTACATTATTATGTGGAAATTTGGAGAATGATGAGTGAGGAAGTGAGTGAATTTGAAGGTCAACTCTTGAGTGATTGCATCGAGATCTGTTGTGGATTGTTGTTTGGGATC
This sequence comes from Beta corolliflora, assembly GCA_947648045.1. Taxonomy (NCBI): domain Eukaryota; kingdom Viridiplantae; phylum Streptophyta; class Magnoliopsida; order Caryophyllales; family Amaranthaceae; genus Beta; species Beta corolliflora. The sequence goes on from CANSZD010000743.1 coordinate 465,864, forward strand.
GTTTTGAATTTGCTGTGTAAAATTTGAAGTGTTAGATCTATAATTTGTTAGAAATACTAGATATTTTAAGATGTAAAGGTGGTATGTTCTATGTCTGATTTCGAATTAGTTGTATTATGGAGTAAGCATTAGAATTCTTTGGTCAAAACCCAAAACCCTTGAAGTGAGGAATAAGAATATCCAAAAAAGAAGTAAAGTTGAGGGAGTTGACTTGATTACTAATGTGATCGAGATTCCAAACCCGAAATTTTTCGGATTGTGAATCTCGAATAATTTTTGTGGCATGGACATTTTTGCACCAAGAGTAACATAATCCGTTCTGCATGGTTTTATGAATGTTGGGGAATGCCCTGCAAGCATACCTTACCTGTTTACAATTATATAATCCTCCGTTTCTAAATTTATGCAAGATGTTGACTTTTACACATGCCAATTGCCAATGCGCTACTTTGATTGTTATTATCAATAATTATTGATTAGTAAAACTTGTAATAAATTGATATTTTGAAGATACATTTTGAGACTAATCAACCATATATTATATCATAGCATTTGTGTTTATGGATTAGCTTTGAGATGTGGTCAAAGTTAGTATTTGAGTAGTGCAAAATTTCCAATGTTGCATAATTTTAGAAACGGAGGAACTATATCCTTATACAGCGACATGATGATTTCTTATGATGATTTCTTATGATGATATATCATTTTGGGACTAAGGCTCTACATGAGAGGGGGTTTATACAGATTAAATGGTTGAGTATGTATTTACTTTAATTAGTCAACTGGTAGGAGAACCTTTCTTATGTCTAATTAGATCATTGTTTTTCCTCCTTTCAGGTGTGGGCATTGTAAGAGTCTAGCTCCCGAGGTAAATGTGGTTTCTTCTTTTGATGTTGAATAATTGAGGCTTAATATGGTTTTGGAATTTGATCTATTTTTTAGCAATAATTAAATTACTTATGCGAACTTAGCTGACTTGTTATTCATTTTTGTTAAACATCTAGTATGAGAAGGCTGCATCCCTATTGAGCAGTCACGACCCTCCGATCGCTCTGGCGAAGGTGGATGCCAATGAGGACTCGAACAAGGAACTTGCTTCTGAATATGACGTCAAAGGTTTCCCAACACTGAAAATTATGAGGAATGGTGGGAAACATATTCAAGAGTACAAGGGTCCAAGAGAAGCTGAGGGTATTGTTGAGTATTTGAAGAAACAAAGTGGCCCAGCATCAGCTGAGATTAAATCCGTTGAAGATGCTACCACTTTTGTTGGGGATGACAAAGTTGTTATTGTGAGTCTTTGTCCTGACTCCTGCCCCTTGTTTATGGTTTTTGCTGGTTCCATTTTTGTGTTTAACAAGTCACTGTTTTCTGTCTTTTCAGGTTGGGATATTCCCAGAATTCTCTGGAGAAGAGTACAAAAACTTCTTGGCTGTGGCTGAGAAGTTGCGCTCCGACTATGAGTTTGGTCATACTACTGATGCAAAGCTCCTTCCAAGGGGTGAATCATCTGTGAAGAAGCCCACTATTAGGCTGTTCAAGCCATTTGATGAGCTCGTGGTTGACTTCCAGGTATAGCAAGTTATTTGTTGAAAATTTCTTGCCAAGCTAGTTTGCTTTGGCTTCTCCATTAGCTGATTAAACTTCGTGAATATTTTAGGATTTCCAAGTAGATGCTGTGGAGAAGTTCATTGAAGAATCCAGTGTCCCTACTCTAACTCTTTTCAGCAAGGACCCAGCACACCATCCATATGTTATTAAGTTTTTTAACTCTCCAAATGCTAAGGTATATGATTTTATTTTGTAAAACTGGGTTGAGAATGTCCTCCACTAGTTCTCCTATGATACCAGGTCATGTACATCACGTGTTATTAGGATTTCTGTTACTAAAGTTTCATGCCTGTCAACATTTTAGAGTAGCACGTAAAATATTGACCTTGAAATGAATTTGATCCCTTATGTTTGAAGCACATTTAAGGTGTCTCAAAGATTTCACTAAATGGTTCATGGTCTTGTAGTTGCAATTTAGCATGATTATCATGCTCCTAATTGCCAATTTGACTGACTGAGTTTTATGCTTTGGAAACTGTCAATTTGCTCTTCTGCTTTCGTTTGATTCAATAACTTTTGTTTGCTTCATTTGGCTTTCTTTTGGTTCAATTATCTGTTGTTGAATTCATTACACAGGCTTAGAATTTCGAGCGAAGACTTTGGAAGCTGACAGACTGTTGTAGGGTCGATGATTGCATCAGTTTCGTTCGTTCAAGTATGAGGCAGGACATATTGGTTGTTAGGCGCTGTCTGCTCTGTTCAGAATTGTTGTTAACTGAAGTATTAGATTGTTATTTGTCCTAAGGATTCTCTGACATGCTACCTTTTTTTGTGGTCTAACATCTATGGCCATCATCCATTTTATTATGCAATTTATGCAAAGTTCTGTGTAGTTTCTATTTATTACCAGAATAAATGAGTGTATCTTGCTTTTCAGTACTTATTCTGTGGGGATGTGCATGGGGTTGATCAAAAAGTGGCATTAGTATTTTTGTCATTGTTGTGTTTTGAACTTGTGATTTAAATGTATGCTCGATGACATTCTGGTTTTTCTACAAGTTCATAGTTGGCTTATGATTCTTTCATCAAGAACTTTAGTCTTTCTGGTTTTTCTACAAGTTCATAGTTTGCTTATGATTCTTTCATCAAGAACTTTAGTCTATCTGGTATCTTTACCACATGCCCCACTCAACGCCTCATCGGTCAGTGGTATAAGTGCATTTGATTTGTGCTCACTTGCGTTGGACAAAATGGTTTCCCTGTCGGATTCGTTTTGCTGATTTTTCTGCTGTGCCAACTTTGTTAGATTTTGTCTTCCCTTGACTGATTCTTATCCTGTAATTATCATGTTCTCACGTTAGAATTAAGAGTGATGTGCTGGTGGAATTCTTGTCTTTCTTCTTTGGCTCACAAAAGATTGTTGTGATTTGGATCAGGCCTTGTTGTTCATGAACTTCAGCATTGACTTTGATTCATATAAGTCAAAATATGAGCAAGTTGCTGCAGAATACAAATCCAAGGGTATTAGCTTTCTATTGGGAGATCTTGACGCCAGTCAGGGTGCACTTCAGGTAATTTGAAGTGTCTTTAATTTTTTTAGTAATTTCTGAGCTGTTATTGTAGATACAATTGTCAATTGACATTGTCAATGTTTACCTGCAGTATTTTGGACTTAAAGAAGACCAGGTGCCACTCATTATTGTCCAGACAAACGACGGGAAGAAATACGTTAAAGATAAAGTGGAGCCTGACCAAATTGCATCATGGATCCAGGAGTACACAGTAATATATTTTATTGTTGTTAGAAAGCCAGGAGTTCCTTGCCCTTTTTTCTGTTGGCTATCTAGTTGTGTGTTTGCATATTGAGTTGAAGATTTGCTACTACAAGAATTCATGCAGTAATGGAAGAAGTATAACTGGACTGTGATGTCGTATTGCAGGAAGGCAAGTTGTCTCCACACAGGAAATCTGAAGCCATCCCTGAAAGCAATGATGAGCCTGTGAAGGTGGTTGTTGCTGACACCTTGGAGGACATAGTATTCAAATCTGGGAAAAACGGTTAGGATATCTTCATGCCCTTCTCTGTTGTACTTTACCCTAGGTCACTACATCAACTTATCGTCTTAAATTGCTGCAGTCTTTTTGGAATTTTATGCACCCTGGTGTGGACACTGCCAAAAGTTGGCTCCCATCTTGGATGAAGTTGCTACTTCCTTTGCAAATGATGCAGATGTCATCATCGCCAAGCTTGTAAGAATCTCTCCTTGTTACTGAACTTGGCAAGATTTTGTTTTATTATAAGTTGAATAAATATTCCGGCAAAATGACCATTTTTCTGATAGTGAGTTTTCTGATCTTACTTTATCACCTTTGAACCTTTTTTGTGCCCCCTAAATTTCTTATAGTAACGTGGGCAAAACGTTCAATAGAATTGACGAGCTTTGCCTAAGTCAGAATTGTTGTATGAACTATTTTTGTTCATAACATATACAAAAGTTGTATATATACTCCTTCCGTCCCTAAATAGAGTGCCCATTTTTCCATTTATGTTTGTCCCAAATAGAGTGCCCATTTCCTTATTTGGTATGGGTCCACCAATTAAAATATTATTTTGCTTTCAACTTTTATAATATCACCCACTTTCCCATATGGCCCACATTCTCTCTCCTTAATAAACAATTCATAAAAAGTGTACCAACTTCCATATTTAATTATGATTTAATACAACTAATGTCCTACACATGATTTCTTCTTAATACTTGTGCCCAAAAGAAATGGGCACTCTATTTGAATTTTTTCCATAGATAATGCTAGGACAAAAATTAATTCCAACTTTGCACCAAAGAGAAAATTAATTCCCAGTCTACTGTCCACATAGGATTGGGTGGAAGAATTTTTTTTTCTTTTTAATTGTCGTCAAACAAACCGCTAATGCAAATAGCGGTTAACTTTCCTAGTGCACCGCTATTCACTGTAGCGGTTATGTGCGAGTGTTGATAGCCAAATGTTTCTTTTGTAAACCGCCATTTGCAATAGCGGTTTATATTTGGGTTCGTTAAAAAAAAACACAAATTTGGGTAGCAACAATTTGGGTTTAATCCCTTCAAAAAAAAAAATGGGTTTAACCATGAACAACTTACAAAAGCCAGATTTAGCATCAATATATAATAATCATTAAGAATTGCTTGAAAATTACAAATCTAGGGTTGGGGTTGTTGACTTGTATATACCATGATAGAAAATGTGAAAATATCTAAACTTACAAAATAATTTACAAAATAAAAGAATATACAAATTTAAGAAGCTAAATTTGATTCATTACCTCTAGTTCATCATTAGAATCAAAAGTTTAGCTCCTTCGAATTTTTCCCTTCTTCTCCATCTCGATTGTTTATTTTACTATAAATTGATGAATCTAAAATTGATATTCGAGCTAGCGTAAAACTAAATTGTTGAACAGAAAGACTGAAATCTCTTGATCTTCTTCCCTCTTGAATTCTTGAATTCTTCTATGGTGGATTTAGGGAGGGGAACCAGGAGAAAGAGAGAAAAATGGTTTGAGTGTTGCCTTGAGGAGAGAGAAAGGGAAGGGGCCAGAGAAAATTTCAGCTATTTGTTTTATTGGGAAGCACCGAAGCAGTAGAGGAGAAGTAGGTGAGTGTCAACTCAAGAGACCAAACCGCTATTCTAAATAGCGGTCAAGCTTCATTGAACTGGTAATTTATTTACCTGTCTTAAAATAACCGCTAATTCAGTTAGCGGTTTTGTCAAAAAAAAATAACTCCCATATTTTGTCCTACGTGGACGGTATAGAGGGAATTAATTTTCTCTTTGGTGCAAAGTTGGAATTAATTTTTGTCCTAGCATTATCTTGGGAAAAAATTCCACTCTATTTAGGGACGGAGGGAGTAATTCTTAGTATTGTATAGCTCACAAAAGTTCACCATCTAATATAACTAACAGATATGTAGAAAGCTGATGTTCTTATACAACATTTGAGATTCTATGTGCTACATTTATGGCTCAATATACAACATCTACTGTTGACTATACTACTGCTGACTGTTAGAACGGAATAACATTCATATAAGTTATCAATTAGGAATTTCCCTAACATTGGCAAGTGGTGTCATATAAATGAGTTAAGTAGTAGTCTAGGCGAGCACGTCTTGTTGGTGAATACTGATTTGTGCTTGATGAATACAGGATGCAACTGCAAATGATCTCCCAGATGATACATTTGAGGTTAAAGGTTACCCAACTCTGTACTTTAGATCAGCTAGTGGGAAGATTGAATCGTATGAAGGAGACAGGACCAAGGAAGACATGATTGAATTTATTCAGAAGAATAAGGATTCAGCTACTTCAGCTACTCCAGCTACTCCAGCTACTCCAGCTACCGAGGAATCTCCTGCCAAGGATGAGTTGTGATCTAGGTAAATTTCGATTCTTCAAACATATGTTATTTTTGAATAAGTGGTGAGAAAAATGTAGTCGATTTCAACTAAATAAGTGTGAATCTAATATCTCAAATTAATGGGTTGCGTTTGATTTTTGCGGTTAAACCTAACTTTGGTAATTAGTATTTATATCAAATTAAATGAAATTATGAGATGAAATGAAATGACAATTTTTTTTGAGAATATAACTACTACGCAAAATTAAAACTAGAACATTGTGTGGTCAGGCACTAAGCAGCTTTGCCTTTTTCATGCTACAGGAACAAGGGTTTAAGATGGCGGAATGAATTTACGGACTGGAACTAGTTTATACCACAGAGCGTTCATCGGCTGGCTGCTTGTTAGATTCACCGCAGAAGCTAGCATGCCTGTCTGCCCCGACTTGCCATCTTCTTGATTTCCTTCATCTTTCTCTTTACCTTGCCCCTCTCTCTCTCTCTCTTTCTCTCTGAATAAATGCGAGGCCTGTAGATCTGGCGATTTTGGTTTATTTAGTCAGAGTTGTATCATCGTTACGATCTCCATGGCCATGCAATTTTTCTCTTTGGACTTGAAGAATGTCTATGATAGACTAACTTATGTTACTGGTCCACTTCATATCTTTGAGAATTCTCGTTTGAAATCACTTGGTTACGTTACTTGTTCTTACAGCTGAGAGATGATACATGAAGTAAACCATAAACGAATTTGTCACACAACTCACAAAACGTAGCAGGCAGCGGAAATTATAAAATAAGCTCATAAATGGTCTATTCTCTATTTGGCCTTTAAATAGAGATCCACTAAATTCAGTAAGCAATCAAGATAATGGGTCCATTGTGAGCATGATGCAATTGGTAGCGCAAACCTTTTTTTTTGTAAAAGTGACATGAACGGGAACTAATCCAATAACTCTTGGTTTTTGTTCGAATCCATATTTTATTTTTGAGATCCAAATTTAAAATCCAATATAATAATTTGGTTCTTTTAACTCCTCCTTCTGGCCTCTGGCTTAAAAATTAATATCGTTGTAAATCAAAATTACAAATCACTAAAGTAATTCAACATATAAGAAAAGGACAAGAAAATTCAGTTATTTGGAGTCAAACACCCCAAATTGAGATACTTGGTATTCAGTCTCAACTTTACATTTTCACCCGGCGGTATACTACCTCTATTTCTAAACACATGCAACATTGAAAATTTTGCAATATTTAAATACTAATTTTGACTGCATTATAAGCTAATATAAGTACGAATGCTATAAGAGTAATATATTGTCGGAATAAATTCAAAATATATTTTCGAAATACCAATTTTTTATGAGTTTTACTAATCAATCAATATCATATAACTAATATATAAAGCAGAGTACAAAAGCCAGATCGCGAGGCCGCGACATTTGGAAAAAATTTATATCACGAGGCTGCGACATTTGGCAAAACCCAGATCACGAGGCCGCGACATTTGGCGTCCTTATTGGTGGACGCCATTTGTCGCTATTTCATTAATGTCATGTCATATTTTTTTAAAAATATAAATAGAGTTCTTAATTGATTAAAATACAAATAGAGTTTAGGATAAGAATAAATAGAGTTGGGTTCACAATGAAAAACTAAAATATAGTAAATTGATTATAACTTTTAATATATAGTTCGTAAAATTATAATTTTTGTACCATTAGAAAGTGTTTAAAAAGTACTTTAAAATAAGATCCATTTATACTATATTTAAAATTTTATATTAAAGTAACCTATAAAAGGAAACATTGATTATATACTAACGTATTAAAGTAACCTACTGCAATTGGAATTAACGATTCAATTAACCTACCGCAATTGGAATTAGGGATTCAATTATAATTAGGATTGTTATAAGATATTCAATTAGAATGTGGTCGCCATTTATATATAGCATAAGTACAAAGCCCAGGTTCACGGCGTCGTGACATTTGGCGTTCTCATTGGACCCCATTTGTCGCGCTCATTAATTGCCATGTCATATTTATTTTGAATATAAATAGAGTTCTAAATTGATTACAATACAAATAGAATTTAGGATAAAAATAAATAGAGTTGCGTTCACAATGAATTAAAAACTTAAAAATACTAAATTGATTATAACTTTAAATATATAGTTCGTAAAATTATAATTTTTGTACCATTGGAAAGTGTTTAAAAAGTACTTTAAAATAAGATCCATTTATACTATATTTAAAATTTTATATTAAAGTAACATATAAAAGGAAATATTAACTATACTAACGTATTAAAGTGACCTACTGCAATTGGAATTAGCGATTCAATTAGAATTAGGGTTAAAGTATAAAAGTAACCTACTGCAATTGGAATTAGGAGAATTAGGGTTGGTCGCGACATTTGGCGTCCTCATTGGACGCCATTTGTCGCGCTCATTAAGTGCCATGTCACATTATTTTTTAAATATAAATAGAGTTCTAAATTGATTAAAATACAAATAGAGTTTAAGATGAGAATAAATAGAGTTGGGTTCACAATGAAAAACTTAAATATAGTAAATTGATTACAACTTTTAATATATAGTTCGTAAAATTATAATTTTGTACCATTGGAAAGTGTTTAAAAAGTATTTTAGAATAAGATCCATTTATAATATATTTAAAATTTTATATTAAAGTAACATATAATTTCGCATGATAGAGTGAATGTCTCGAATCATATAAGTGAGAATCGCATGATATAGTGAGTGTCGAAATGATATAGTGAGTGTCGAAATGATATAGTGGATTGTTCAGAAATGATGTAGTTTCTGCAATATATATTATGTTTATGAATGATATAGTGAGTTTCTTAATGACATATAAATTAGAAACCAACCTCAAAGATAATGACAAAATCATATTATAACTTTTAGTTGTTCTATATCAGACAAAAATAACGGCCAAAAATAAGGGTGTAAATATTTAAAAACTCTACCTCTTCTTCACGAAAAAGCCCGGGCATTTGCCCGGGTCCCAATATATAATAACTAATATATAAAGCAGAGTACAAAAGCCAGCTCACGAGGTCGCGACATTTGGCGTCCTCATTGGACGTCATTTGTCGCGCTCATTAAGTGCCATGTCATTTTTTTGGAATATAAATAGAGTTCTAAATTGATTAAAATACAAATAGAGTTTAGGATAAGAATGAATAGAGTTGGGTTCACAATAAAAAACTTAAATATAGTAAATTAATTATAACTTTTAATATATAGTACGTAAAATTATAATTTTTGTACCATTGGACAGTGTTTAAAAAGCACTTTAAAATAAGATCCATCTATACCATATTTAAGATCTTATATTAAAGTAACGTATAAGGTCGCGACATTTGGCGTCCTCATTGGACGCCATTTGTCGCACTCATTAAGTGTCATGTCAATTTTTTAAATATAAATAGAGTTCTAAATTGATTAAAATACAAATAGAGTTTATGATAAGAATAAATAGAGTTGGGTTCACAGTGAAAAACTTAAATATAGTAAATTAATTATAATTTTTAATATATAGTTCGTAAAATTATAATTTTTGTACCATTGGAAAGTGTTTAAAAAGTACTTTAAAATAAGATCTATTTATAATATATTTAAAAATTTATATTTAAGTAACGTATAAAAGGATATATTGACTAATTACGTGAACTACATATTATAGATTTTTAGCGGTCAGCTTTGCACATTGAGTTTTTCCCCAAGGTACGGCTTCTAATAAATATACTCTTCAAATTTTCTTTTCCTTTGATAAGAAACAAATGCTGCATCCTTCATCTCTTCCAAACATGAATGTAGGATAAGATGGGACATGGCCAACATATTAGAAAGAGGGTTGATATTGGTAATCATGTTGGTCTATTGAGGCTTGAAGGGCACTGTAGCACCATACCGTAGCAATATTACCAATCCTTCATAATTTAACAAATTGTTTCATATTTATATGACAGGTGCTTAAATTTGATTTGTAAACACAATGAATACTAAAGAAAGGTAAGTTTTATCTTGAACTTTCTCCATTAACTTTTCATTGGTCTAGAACATATACTGATGACTTAAGCATTGGAACAAAAAATAAACTTATGTGCTATTCTATTGTAAGTAAAAAGGTCAAGGATATCAATTGACTAATTACGTGAACTACATATTATAGATTTTTAGCGGTCAACTTTGCACATTGAGTTCTTCCCCAAGGTACGGAATCTAATAAATATACTCCTCAGATTTTCTTTTCCTTTGATAAGAAACAAATGATGCATCCTTCATCTCCTCCAAACATGAATGTTGGATAAGATGGGACATGGCCAACATATTAGAAAGAGGGTTGATATTGGTAATCATGTTGGTCTATTGAGGCTTGAAGGGCACTGTAGCAACATACCGTAGCAATATAACCAATCCTTAATAATTTAACAAATTGTTTCATATTTATATGACAGGTGCTTTAATTTGATTTGTAAACACAATGAGTACTAAAGAAAGGTAAGTTTTATCTTGAACTTTCTCCATTAACTTTTCATTGGTCTAGAACATATACTGATGACTTAAGCATTGGAACAAAAAATAAACTTATGTGCTATGCTATTGTAAGTAAAAAGGTCAAGGATATCAATTGACTAATTACGTGAACTACATATTATAGATTTTTAGCGGTCAACTTTACACATTGAGTTCTTCCCCAAGGTAAGGAATCTAATAAATATACTCCTCAAATTTTCTTTTGCATTGATAAGAAACAAATGATGCATCCTTCATCTCCTCCAAACATGAATATTGGATAAGATGAGACATGGCCAACATATTAGAAAGAGGGTTGATATTGGTAATCATGTTGGTCTATTGAGGCTTGAAGGGCATTGTAGCAACATACCGTAGCAATATAACCAATCCTTCATAATTTAACAAATTATTTCATATTTATATGACAGTGCTTTAATTTGATTTGTAAACACAATGAGTACTAAAGAAAGGTAAGTTTTATCTTGAACTTTCTCCAATAACTTTTCATTGGTCTAGAACATATACTGATGACTTAAGCATTGGAACATAAAATAAACTTATGTGCTATGCTATTGTGAGTAAAAAGGTCAAGGATATCAATTGAACCAATAAGTTTAGACGACTCAGTACCAATTGTTCGTGTGAACATTTAGATTTGAAGTAGGTTGTATAGTATATTGTGACATGTGCTTTAGCATTTAAAAATATGTAGTTTTTGCATGATAGAGTGAATGTTTGAATCATATACGAGTTTTTGCATAATATAGTGAGTGACTAAATGATATAGTGGATTTTTCAGAAATGATGTAGTTTTTGCATGATATAGTATGTTTCTGAATGATATAGTGAGTTTATTCATGACATATAAATTAAAAACCAACGTCAAAGATAATGACAAAATAATATTATAACTTTTAGTTGTTCTATGTCGAGAAAAAGAATCGACCAAAAATAGGGGTTTAAATATTTAAAAACTCTACCTCTTCTTCACGAAAAAGCTAGGGCATTTACCCGGGTCCCAATACTAGTATATAAATAACGGAGAAACTTTTTGGGAGCATAGGGAGCTCTACATAGATTTAAATACGTATAAGGAGTTCTAGATAAGCTAAAATTAGAGTTTGGTTTTGCATGAACAACCTAAATTATTATATTATGTAAATTGTGTATAACTTTTGCTACGTAATTCGGAATATTTTAATTTTTATTTCATTGGATAGTGCTCGAAATATGCTCCGAAATAAGATCCATTTACAATATAGTTCTACAACTTATGAAATAGAGAGCGCCACTTAGGATTGTGATGTTATTAATTTTTATTTTAAATATTTTCAAAAATAGAGTTCTACATATATTTTAATACATAAAAGGAGTTTTGGATAACGAGAATTAGAGTTTCGTTTTGAATAAACTAACCTAAATTATTATATTATGTAAATTGAATATAACTTTTGCTACCTAATTCAAAACATTATAATTTTTTACCATTTGAGAGTGCTTGAAATATACTTCAAAATAAGATCCATTTACAATATAATTTTACAACTCATGAAAATATATTTAACTAGATGAATGTAAGGCATTATTTAGTCTTTCTTTTAGATAAATATAATAATTGTTATAACTATAGTGTACTATATTTGACTATAGCATTTTATCATAGGTCCAATTTACAGGATTAAACATATTATCTTTCAAAACCTCAGTCTTACGAGTCCAGATCCTATAGAGTTTTAATCAAATTCTACAAGGTAGAGTTGTGTATGAACCATACATTTTAAAATCAAGGGCGTATATTGGTGAAAAGGGGGAAATAAGGGGGTAGATTTTGATGAGAAAAAATACAGGGGTTTTTGGAAAGATAATATATGAGCTATTGATTTTTTATTCAATGGTTGATATTGCTCAAACTCTACATTGTAGAGTTCTTTCAGAACTCTAGAGAATCCAAACACCAGCCTTACTCAACTGAACCAAAACAATTTAGTATTCTAACAAAATTTATCATGGAAATTTTGTTGTTACAACAAAAATTAAGATCTATAGCGATAAAGTTACATATATATACATATTAGAGTTTTGAATGATGAAAAAATTAGTGTATGATTTTAAAAAACAACCTTAGAATATTATAGAGAGTTCCACCTAAGCATGACATGTCATTCATTTTAATTTTAATTTTTTTTTAAAAAAAAGTGTTTAAAATAGATATAAATACATATAAGGTGTGTTTTTAATAAGTGAAGATTACACTATGATTTTAAACAAACAACCTAAATTATTCAACTATGTAAATTGAATATAACTTTTGCTACATAATTCGCAATATTATATATTCTTACCATCAGAGATTTTGCTCAAAATATGTTTCCGAAATAAGTTCCATATACAATGTAGTTTTACAACTTATGAAAATATATTTATTTAGATGAACAATAACGTATTATTTATTATTTATCTTTAAATACATATAAAATTAATTATAAAAATAGCATATTATATGTAACAATAGCAATTATGTCTTTCAAAATCATACTTTTAAAAATTGAGTTATATAAAGATAAAAAATACATACATATAGTTTTGAACCTATAGCATACCATGATGACATTACATGAAGAATCAAATGAAAGTTTGTCAACGACATTGCAGAGGTATTATGCAATTGACTAATTATTTTATTCCTAGAATATTTGTTGTATAAATAATTATTTATGTATTTCTTTTTCATATATTTATATGTCAGGTTATTCTTTTCTCAATGAACTTAATTCTACTAAAACTAATTGGGAAATCAAGGTTCGAGTTTCTAGACTGTTTGAGGTCGCACATTATAAAAAAGGGGGAAGTTTGATAAGTCTTGATATGGTCATGATTGATGAAGAGATTTTTTCTTTTAAATAGTATTTTCGTTTATTAATAGAGGTTAATTTAATATTTAATTTATTTTATTCATGATACTATCATTATGATATTCTTTTTGGCTTTCCCATCTTCTATTCTATATGCGTTAATGTTTATGTGCTATATTAAAAGTTGAAGTTGTGGCTGACACTCATATTTTTTCTCTATTCTTTCTGTCCTGCATCTATTAAATTATTACCATCTACTTTCTTAAAGTATCATTCGGGTATTTTTCATGTTAAAACTGTGTTAGCTATTGTTAGTCAATCCAATTATTGGGATACTATTTAATTATAGACTTAATTAGCTACAATATTCAATTGAACATTAAAAATATAAAATTTATATATCACAATAACAAATCTAGAAATTAAAGTATAATGACAAATACTTTCTCTGTCTTTTTCTACTGCAACAATGGGTTTGGGCATGATTTTTAAGAAAAATAAAAAAATGGGTAGTTTAGCATAGAGGGGTTAACTAGAGTAGGGGATAAGTGATAGGCTGTCGTACACCTGTCAAAAATAATTCCTGCAAAACCTTCTAACAATGTAGTAGGGTAAATAGGGTCGAATCCACAGAGAGATGGTTGTTTTAATCTAGCTTCTAATGCATGGAGAAACTAAACAAGATCAGGAATAATGAATTAAAGTTCTAAACTAATCAAACTACGAAAATCAAGCTAAAAAGGATCTAGGGCAATGGTTCACCATGTTCATAACCATCAATGGTTCAATTAATCAGATATCTAGAGCACATGTTAATCCTACGGTCGGGCCTTAACGTTCTCAAATCAACATATGCTAGTAAGGTCGCTCAACATAATCAGATTTGCTAATTGTAGGTAAGCCTCTAAAGAGTACTATCTCTCGATCTATGACTCGATATTAGCAATATTTAATCAGACAATTGATCAGATTGCAAGATTAATAATAAAAACACTAATCAATTAGAGATATCAAGAACTAAACAAACCATTAATAAATATCAATCAAGAATCATAGCATATAAACATGGATTCCCAAACCCTAGAATATAAACTACTCAATCATGAAATAAATAAAGAAATTTAAAATCTACAAAGGAAAGCATAATCAAAGAAATCAATGAAAGAAAAGAGATGAAAATTATAAACTCATGAATTAATGAAGAAAAGAGAAACTAGGGTTTGCCATGAAAAACTAGAGAGAAAAGGAAGAAGGAAACCAAAACTAAACCTAAGAATACAAAATATAACGTCGAGAAAAGAGCGGTGCTTTGGGGAGAGAGAAGACCTATTTATAGTTTTTACAAAACCGGCTAAAAAAAAGCAAATAAATCTCACTATAGTTATGTGCACTAAAATCCCTCATGTGTTTAAGGAATAAATGATGACACTCAACCTAAACAAGTCGACTCAGATGAAGCAAATACTCTTTAACTTTGACTTTTTGACTCACATAACACTCAACAATACAATACACAATGATCAAGAGGACTTTTCAAAATTTGATAGACTGTCGTACACCTGTCAAAAATAATTCCTGCAAAACCTTCTAACAATGTAGTAGGGTAAGTAGGGTCGAATCCACAGAGAGATGGTTGTTTTAATCTAGCTTCTAATGCATGGAGAAACTAAACAAGATCAGGAATAATGAATTAAAGTTCTAAACTAATCAAACTACGAAAATCAAGCTAAAAAGGATCTAGGGCAATGGTTCACCATGTTCATAACCATCAATGGTTCAATTAATCAGATATCTAGAGCACATGTTAATCCTACGGTCGGGCCTTAACGTTCTCAAATCAACATATGCTAGTACGGTCGCTCAACATAATCAGATTTGCTAATTGTAGGTAAGCCTCAAAAGAGTACTATCTCTCGGAGAAACCGCCCGGTTGACCGGGCGAAATCCGCCCGGTCGGGCGACGGTGATTGAGGAACTACGACAGAACAACAAATCCGCCCGGTCGACCGGGCGAGCCCGCCCGGTCGGGCGCGCAAGCGATTTTGGCTCCTTTCTCGCCCGGTTGACCGGGCTAACATGCCTTGCATCCCTGTGAAAATTTCATTTCGCCCGGTCGGGCCAAACCGCCCGGTCTACCGGGCGGGAAAATATCGATTTTGCGTCAACTTGCAAAGGCTGTATCTCTCGAACCAGAAGTCTATTTGAGGCGTGTGACCTATCGTTGGAAAGCCCTTCAAGTCTAGTTTCCAACCCAACTGGAATTTCTTGATTCTAAGAAGCACATCAAAAGTTATGATCATAAGAGTATACATGACTCTTTTTTCACATTTCTTCTAATGATTTTCCGCTTTGTTTTCGCTCAAACTCGTACTAAGACATATCCATACTATCCTTATGCATCGTAGCTTATTTCCAAGTGCTCCTAATCCTCAAGCTCAGCTAAATATACTCCAAATACGTTCTCATTACCTGAAATTCATCAAAAACAAGAAAACATACCGAATAGGAGTAGAATAACATAACTTAAGAATACGATGCAATAATGAGCCTAAATATGAATCTAAATGCTCTAAAATACAACCTAAATGCACCTTATAACTATATATTAATATGACTTATCAAACTCCCCCAAGCTAAACCATTGCTTGTCCCCAAGCAATAAGACATAAACATTGGAAACGAAAGACGACCTACAATATAGGACTACAACAGGGGCTAAACACTCAAGCGAAAACACGGGAGATATAGTCACTACATAAACCAAGCATCAAAACAATCTCGAACAAAGCCGCATAGCATGTCATGTATCGCAATCGACTTTTCAATCATACCACAAACCATCTCTCCCAAGCTGGATTTAACAAAACTTGACAAATCTCACTATAGTTATGTGAACTCAAATCCCTCATGTATTTAAGGAATAAATGATGACACTCAACCTAATCAAGTCGACTCAGATGAAGCAAATACTCTTTAACTTTGACTTTTTGACTCACTTAACACTCAACAATACAATACACAATGATCAAGAGGACTTTTCAAAATTTGATGAGGGTGTCGTACTTTGTCAAAAATAATTCTGCAAAACCTTCTAACAATGTAGTAGGGTAAGTAGGGTCGAATCCACGAGAGAGATGGTTGTTTTAATCTAGCTTCTAATGCATGGAGAAACTAAACAAGATCGGGAATAATGAATTAAAGTTCTAAACTAATCAAACTACGAAAATCAAGCTAAAAAGGATCTAGGGCAATGGTTCACCATGTTCATAACTATAATCTATCAAAATATCATCAATGGTTCAATTAATCGGGATATCTAGAGCACATGTTAATCCTACGGTCGGGCCTTAACGTTCTCAAATCAACATATGCTAGTACGGTCGCTCAACATAATCAGATTTGCTAATTGTAGGTAAGCCTCCTAAAGAGTACTATCTCTCGGAGAAACGGCCCGGTTGGCCAAGGCGTGAAATCCCCCCCCGGTCGGGCGACGGTGATTGAGGAACTACGACAGAACAACAAATCCGCCCGGTCGGGCGCGCAAGCGATTTTGGCTCCTTTCTCGCCGGTTGGGCTAACATGCCTTGCATCTGTGAAAATTTCATTTCGCCCGGTCGGGCAAACCGCCCGGTCGACCGGGCGGGAAAATATCGATTTTGCGTCAACTTGCAAAGGCTGTATCTCTCGAACCAGAAGTCCATTTGAGGCGTGTGACCTATCGTTGGAAAGCCCTTCAAGTCTAGTTTCGAACCCAACTGGAATTTCTTGATTCTAAGAAGCACATCAAAAGTTATGATCATAAGAGTATACATGACTCTTTTTCACATTTCTTCTAATGATTTTCCGCTTTGTTTTCGCTCAAACTTGTACTAAGACATATCCATACTATCCTTATGCATCGTAGCTTATTTCCAAGTGCTCCTAATCCTCAAGCTCAGCTAAATATACTCCAAATACGTTCTCATTACCGAAATTCATCAAAAACAAGAAAACATACCGAATAGGAGTAGAATAACATAACTTAAGAATACGATGCAATAATGAGCCTAAATATGAATCTAAATGCTCTAAAATACAACCTAAATGCACCTTATAACTATATATTAATATGACTTATCAAACTCCCCCCGAAGCTAAACCATTGCTTGTCCCCAAGCAATAAGACATAAACATTGGAAAAGAAAGACGACCTACAATATAGGACTACAACAGGGCTAAACACTCAACTGAAAACACAGGAGATATAGTCACTACATAAACCAAGCATCAAAACAATCTCGAACAAAGCCGCATAGCATGTCATGTATCGCGATCGACTCTTCAATCATACCACAAACCATCTCTCCCAAATTTGGATTTAACAAAACTTGACAAATCTCACTATAGTTATGTGCACTCAAATCCCTCATGTGTTTAAGGAATAAATGATGACACTCAACCTAATCAAGTTGACCCAGATGAAGCAAATACTCTTTAACTTTGACTTTTTGACTCACTTAACACTCAACAATACAATACACAATGATCAAGAGGACTTTTAAGGGTTGTAATGGGGGTTTGAGGTTAAAGGTATGGAAAATAATTTGGGAATTGTGATGGAAAAACCAAGAAGGGGGAGCATCATATAGCGAAAACATGACCAAGAAAGGTCACAACAATTCCGTGCAACAACCAACAATCTCCAAATATAATCAACAACCTTTTTCACTCAAGAAATTCAATCATAACCCTTTTTATTTCACTTTATTCACAACTTTTTTTTTTCACTTCTTTTTCATTTCATTTTTCACTTTTTCTTTTGTGTTTCTTTTTTTGAACTTTCATTTCAATTTCCAAGCTCACTAAACACATTTTTCCATCCATCTAAACCACACCTAGAGCACCTCAATTCAATACAAACCAAACCGAAACTAATACTCGCTCCCCCAAGCTAGGCTTAGGACTAATATTAAATGAGGCCAATGGCTTGTAATGTAGGTAGCAATCAAACATAGTCAAAAGGCTCGGCGGGGCTAGAGGAAGGATAATATGAAAACAAGAATAACTCGGAGCTAAGATCATGAAATAAAACGCCTCAATCATATCAAAATGTATGCATTATCAAATATCCAAGGAGTACAAAATCAAAGTCAAGATCAATGCGGCAACCGAGGAACTAATCACACATGAAAGAACATAACCGACACGGATACGTCGGTTTATAGGCGAGAAGCTCACTTAGTTTAAGGTGTACGCACGATAAAGTTAAATCGAACGAGAGAGAGATCAATCAATCTTACCACAAACAATCAATTGCGAAACAATCGTGCTATAAAGTATCATGCTCAAGATGAATGACGCTTAGGAAATGTAGTAAAATATCATCAAAGTTCTCAATAAGTGCTAGCAATAGTCCCATAGATGCAACTAATTAAAATGACATGAAATCTAATATGAGATGAAATATGCCAATGCAACTACGAAAGCAATACAATGTTTTTGGTTACACGTAAACTCCCACTCCTAGTGAGCGGTACAAACCGTGCAACATCCTACGAAAGCAATGAAAAAACTACTCTAAATGCAACTAACATGCACTAAGTAATGATGACAAACATCCTCCCCCAATTTGAATGACACATTGTCCTCAATGTGAACAAAGAGGAATTAAATGAAGGAGAGGTACAACTTACAAAAGGGGTGGGAATCAAAGGGGAGTGTCAAAAAGCATCGACACGCCACCACAATCGATAGTTGTAATGAGGCGGTGAACTTAGCCAAAAAAATTGGCTATGCGTGTTCCTAGCAAAAGACTTCATCACACATTAGCAAAGTTAGTCAAACCAAAAAAAAAAAAATGAACAAAGTCGGGTTGCCTCCCGATAAGCGCTGATTTAAGGTCTTGCATGACCGTTTAAGACTAGTAGATCACTCATAATAGTTCAATGCTCTAAGAAGCTTATCATATGTTCTTTGCAAACATCTCGAGCATATTATATAAGAGTGGAAAGGAAAAATGAAAAAAATTAGTACTAAAAAAATACTAAAACTACAAAAAGAAAAATCAAAGGAAAAATTATATTTACAAGAAGAAGAAAAAGAAAAATTGTTAGTCTTTTTACATGACTCCAAAAGAAGGAAAAGAAACTAAGCGTACATTATTTACATTATCATGAGAGTCATTCAAAAGGGGAGAAAGAAGGAAAGATGGAGGATATAATAAAGGGGAAGAAGGAATAAGGTCAAGTTTTTGAGAGAAAGGAACATGAGACTCAAAAACAATAGGTGACTTAGATAAAGACTCATAAATCACCTCACTATCAACTTGACATACCTCCAAAGAGGAAACTTCAACCATGGTTTCTTGCTCTGCAAAACATCCATCATAATAGTCTCTCTCTCAATCTTTTCATCATCCCAATAGCTCTCATTTATTATCCAACCCTCCTCATCATCATAAATAAACGGTTTGGGGCTAGAATTTTGAGCTTGATTGACATTCATATTGGGAAGAGGGGTTAAAACCATAAACTAATGTCACATCACATGAAGAAAAATCATGTGAAGTAGTCGACAATTTGAACAATAAGGGGTTGGTGTCATGTAAGTTTGGGGTGAAAGAGCGAGATGAAGACATCTCCCACTCATAAGTATCCCTAGCCGACCACACAATTAAATCCCAACAATAATCGGGTGATCGGAATAGAAATTCCCCATTAGACATAGATTCTACCACCATCCTAGTTTCTTCATTTAACCCCTCATAAATCACTAGGCACATATCCCACGGTTCAATTCCATGATTAGGACCAATATAATCACCAAGCCTATGATAGTATTTCCAAAAACGCTTCATTCTCATGCGAGGAAAAGAAAAAATTGCTCTAGAATTACTAGCATGTACATGGGGTTCACAAAACATATGAGGTAATTCAAGAGAACTCATGAAAAATTGGGTGGATTTTGATATGATGCATCAACTTGTAAACATGAGAATCCCAAGAATTATTACTATGTTGCCTAGCAAAAGAATTATCCCCATCATCAAAATAGCATGACTCCATGATACGGAAAAGTTATTAAAAAAAATATTCACAAAAGGGAAAAAAATATATATACGGTTTAGTCTCACCCAAATATAAAACTAAATAAAACTATACCGTCTCCGCAACGGCGCCAAAATTTGATAGGTGTCGTACACTGTCAAAAATAATTCCCGCAAAACCTTCTAACAATGTAGTAGGGTAAGTAGGGTCGAATCCACAGAGAGATGGTTGTTTTAATCTAGCTTCTAATGCATGGAGAAACTAAACAAGATCGGGAATAATGAATTAAAGTTCTAAACTAATCAAACTACGAAAATCAAGCTAAAAAGGATCTAGGGCAATGGTTCACCATGTTCATAACTATAATCTATCAAAATATCATCAATGGTTCAATTAATCAGATATCTAGAGCACATGTTAATCCTACGGTCGGGCCTTAACGTTCTCAAATCAACATATGCTAGTAAGGTCAGCTCAACATAATCGGATTTGCTAATTGTAGGTAAGCCTCTAAAGAGTACTATCTCTCGATCTATGACTCGATATTAGCAATATTTAATCAGACAATTGATCAGATTGCAAGATTAATAATAAAAACACTAATCAATTAGAGATATCAAGAACTAAACAAACCATTAATAAATATCAATCAAGAATCATAGCATATAAACATGGATTCCCAAACCCTAGAATATAAACTACTCAATCATGAAATAAATAAAGAAATTTAAAATCTACAAAGGAAAGCATAATCAAAGAAATCAATGAAAGAAAAGAGATGAAAATTATAAACTCATGAATTAATGAAGAAAAGAGAAACTAGGGTTTGCCATGAAAAACTAGAGAGAAAAGGAAGAAGGAAACCAAAACTAAACATAAGAATACAAAATATAACGTCGGTAAAAAGAGAGCGGTGCTTTGGGGAGAGAGAGAAGACCTATTTATAGTTTTTACAAAACCGGCTAAAAAAGCAAATAAACCGTTTCGAGAAACCGCCGGTTGGCCAGGGGCGAAATCGGCCCCGGTCGGCGACGGTGGTCGAGGAACTACGACGAACAACAAATCCGCCCGGTCGGCCCGGGTCGGGCGCGCAGGCGATTGTGGCTCCTTTCTCGCCCGGTTGACCAGGCTAACATGCCTTGCATCCTGTGAAAATTTCATTTCGCCCGGTGGAGGCGAAGGGGCACCCTGTGGTCTACCGGGCGGGAAAATATCGATTTTGCGTCAACTTGGAAAGGCTGTATCTCTCGAACCAGAAGTCCATTTGAGGCGTGTGACCTATCATTGGAAAGCCCTTCAAGTCTAGTTTCCAACCCAACTGGAATTTCTTGATGCTAAGAAGCACATCAAAAGTTATGATCATAAG